>PVLC010040257.1:0-13961 GCA_004027655.1 Graphiurus murinus
CTCCCTCCCTTCCTTCCTTCCTTCCTTCTCCAGGAGCCTTTCCCTGCACTGCCCTCTCCCGTCCTGGCTGGCACTACTTCGATTCGCCTCCTCTCCTTAAAGGCCACCTTGGATGGGACATCCAGTCTGCTTATTCCCAGGCAAAATGCACATTGCTTTGCCTTCAGGAGACGCCCTTGGCTGAGCCAGGGCCATGCAGGTACCATCCCACCATCCCACCAGCTCACCCAGCCCCTCCCCCAGTGAAAACACACAGCCCCCAGACCCTGAGCTGCAGACCTCATCAGAGCCCTGCAGGTTTGGAACCTATGGGTGGAACCCACAAAACCACAGCCAGAGAGGGAAGGGGACTGGCGCAAGGTCCCTCGGCTGGGTAGAGGTAAAGCCTGGCCAAGCACCCAGCTCTTCTGCCTGCCAGCCTCCCAGAGCCTGAGCAGAAGCAGCTGCAGGGAGGACACAGCTCCCTTCTTCTGTATTATCCACTTATGATGGACGTTACCAACACAAACTTTCAAGACGACATGAAGGGCACAGTTACTGCTCTCGTGGAGGGGGAAGAAGGAAGGAGAAACTTTTACGTAATAATTTCTGGTATCAAATGAGAAATGTGGGTGACCAGCAGAGGCCAGAGCGTGGCACATTTAATTTAAGCCATGGCGGCGAGGGGCGGCTTCCACTGCAGCCATAATAAATTACATACAAGTGCCACTGAACAATAACAAAAAACTGTGGGCCATCTATTTCAGTCCCATTTACAAGAAATCAATATCAATACTTAATGCAATACTGGTGAAAAATGAGCAGAGATACAGAAAGCATAATAAACCAGGGATGGAGACTCACAGTGATTCCCTTTGGAAGAAAAAAAAACAACTGTCTATATTTCCTTGTCGAGGGATATTTCACTGACACCGTGCGCCAGAGGTACGAGGGGTTTCCAGATCTAACTTTGAAATAAGCTCTTTATTAAATTAAGAAAGTTCTTTCAACTGCAGGTTACGAGCAGGGTAAAATCATACCTCTGGAAAGAGACCTCTCATCTCTCCTGATACACTGGGCATCTTTCATTGAATTTTCTGTCTGTAATAGCCTTAGTTTTATTTTAACAATGTTTCTCCTGTAATTAACAGCCGCTCTCTCTGCTTGGAAAGATGGGGAGAGCTAATCTCTATCTACTTTGGGGGCGTTAAACCAGGTAAGTCTGGGCAGCCTGGTCAGGTGTCTGGCAGGGCAGCCGCAGGACAGTCCTTTGAACATCTGTATATGGGATCAGCACATCCAGATGTTCACCCCAGGCACCAGTGACGAGCAGACACTTGCTGCTCACTTTGGACCGTCAGCGGCCATTCCAGCTGACCTCCGAGCCCAGGCCGCTGGCCCACAGTCCCTGTTCCCCAGCAGCAGGCCCAGGTGAGGAGACCTCCGTGTCCCCAGGGCGGGCGACAGCCAACCCAAAGCAGCACAGCATTTCTCAGCCACAAGCCGCGATTTGCTGACCAGTCCCTAGCAAGTGGGGTGCAAATATGAAATAACTTAATATCGCTGAATACCACCCTCAACAGTGCAATGTGCAATGGCCTTTCCCTGCAGTCAGCACATCCTGTGTCTCCTGCATGGATTCTAAGGTCTTCAGGTTATTTCAATTATGGAAACTGTATCCAGTTAAAACCCCCATCTCTTAGGCGGGCGTGGTGGCGCACGCTTGTCATCCTAGTACTTGGGAGGCTGAGACCAGAGAACCCGGGTTCGCGACCAGCCTCAGCTACCTAGTGAGGCCCTCCGCAACTTAGTGAGACCGCGTTTCAAAATGAAGAATAAGAAATAGGGCTGGGGGTGTCGCTCAGAGGTAGAATGTTCCTGTGTTCAATCCCCAGTACCACAAAACAAAAGAAAACAAAAAACAAACAAACAAAAAAACCCACCTTTACCCAGCAGCCCACCACTGGCCAGGCCATGGCTCCCAGGACAGGGGCGGAGTCTGTTCTTCTCTCCTTGGGGGACAGCAGCGTGCTCCGCCTCAGGGGTCACCCCTGCAGCTCACCTGTGTGTGGCCATGCGGTGATGCAAACCCAAGACGGCTGGCTCCACAGACAGTGCTCTCACGCCCGCCCCCAGCCTCAGGTGGCCCCTATCCAAGGCGAGGCCTGCACGCGGGTGTTAAGCCCAGCAACCATCTAAACATGGGGCTTGCAGCTGGAGGAGCCACGCACACTCACTCAGCTGGCCGGCCAGCCCCCAAGACCACGGAAGGAAGCCCACCCAATTCTTTCTTCCCACCAGTCACTGGACCTATGGCTGTTTAAAAGAAAATTTAAAAATAAATAAATAAATACATAAATAAATAAACTGAGGATTGAACACAGGGGCACTCTACCTCCAAGCTACACCCCAGCCCTTTTTATTTTTATTTTTTATTTTGAAACAGGGTCTGGCTAAGTTGCTGAGCCTGGCTTTAAATCTGCGATCCTCCTTTCTCAGCCTCCCAGGTACTGGAATTACAAGTGTGTACCACCATGCCCGGCCATGCCTATGGATCCTAATGGAGTGGCACTGAGGTGTCAGGATGCAGAGGGCTCGATTTTCTCCTAGGGCTCACAGCGCCTCCCCACAGGCACTCATCCAACAGCTCCCCTTCCCATTTGTTCAAGGGTGAGCAGAGGCAGCCTCAGCAAGCTCTTGAGTGGGATAGAAAGAATCTGGCCATGTAGCCAGACTTCCTGGGTTAAAGTTGCAATCTGCCATGTAATGGTCTTGAAATGCTGAAAAGGAAGGAGGTCACTGGACTGAGGTCATCAAGGAGGGCTTCGTGGAGGAAGCATCCCTTTGGAGTGCTTGCGGTGTGCCAGTCACTGTTCTTGGGGCTTGACTCTCCTTAATGCATTTAATCCCTTCCAGGACTTCACAAAGTGGGCACCATTCTTTTTTCCACTTAACAGATGAAGACACGGAGACCTACTGCGGTTAACTAGGTTGCCCAGGTTGTACAGCTAGTCAGTGACAGAGCTCCGATTTGACTTTAGGATGTCTTGTATCCAATCCACTTTGTCTACCATTAAAGTCTGCCTCTGGACCCTAAAGGATGCCAGGCATGGTGGCACAGATCTTTAATCCCTTGGGAGTCTGAGCCAGGAGGATTGTAGGGTTGAAGCCAGCCTCAGCAACTTAGTAAGACCCTGTTTCAAAATTAAAAATAAAAAGAGCTGGGGGTATAGCTCAGGGGTAGACCGCCCTTGGAGTCGATCCCCAGTAACAACAAGATGCAGAGCCGTGGTGGCTGGGGAGGACAGGAAAGGAAGCGAGCCACAGGGCATGGCCAGGGAGTCCTGAGTGGACATCGGGGAGGGGGGGGGGGCGGTGTCCAGAGATGAGCTGTCAGAGAAATCTGATAGGGCCAGCACGCTGCTGAGCGCTGCCTCACACCAGGTGGGAATTGCTGGCATGTCTTAACTAGGATGACATGGGAGGTCTGAGCATGGGAAGATGATATCATGGCGGGTCTAGAGATGGGGGCGGGGGAGAGCTAGACGAGAAAAGTGGAACTGGAGGCTCAGAGGGGCCCGGGGCCAGGAGAACAGGGGCCTCACTAGGAGCATGAGAACAGAGGGGACACTCTGCAAGAGGCATGAAGAAGGCCACCCAGGGAGGGAGCAGAGGAGGCTGGGGAGATGCCCAGACACCTGGCCACACATCTGAGCCTACATCTGTGTCACCAGCCCAAACAGGGAGAAGGCTGGGTCTGAAGAAGGTGGGTGTCACTGGGGAATGATGCGACTCTGAAGAGCCTGTGGGACATCCAGGTGGAGACATTGGAGATGCTTGGAGCTAGAGATGCCAACCTGAGACTGCCATGTGGGTGGCGGGCCCAGCTCGACCTCGCCAGGACCCTGCCACACTCGTGCCTGTCCTGGCACTGCAGCCGCGCTCTCATCTCCCCAGGCTCTGGTTCTCTGCCTCGAGTGTGTCTCAAGCTCCCCAGACTTCAAGAGGGAGGCTAAGTGAACTCCTGCACCGTGACTTCTTTCCTTTGCAACCAGCCAGTGCTTTTGTTTGTTGGTTTTGTTTCATTTGCAATCTGGGTTACTTGCAGCACAAAGTACCCTTTTTCTTAGGTAACTAGAAACACTTGCTGTCATGGTGCAGGGACACCCGGCAGCCCTCATTCCTTCTAGGACCTCTTTACAGCGTTATTCTTTGGGGGTCACATAACTGCACTTTCGAATCGTGTGCTGTTCAGTAGTTGTGCATTCATTCATTCACTCATACCTCGGCATCCCCAGCTAGAGGGGTGATTAAGTCCACTCAGAAAACAGCAGCACGGCACAGCTGGTACTTGAGTGAGACTGGTCATCTACCAGGTGATAGGGAGAGAGGGCCCCACCCAGAGGGACCCAATCAACAAAGTCTGGGGCAGCCAGGCAACGTCACATCTGAGAACTATGTGTGGTTGGAGGGTCCTGGTGAATTTGTGGAAAATGAGATGATCGCAGTGCCAACTGCCCTTCCTCTGACAAGCTCCTGTTCACCCTTTAGGTCCTGATTCAGGCATTACCTCCTCCAGAAAGCCTTCCTGCCAGTCAGAGTTGGACACTTTCTGTTCTTCACAGCCCCATTCTTGCAATGACAGGCAAGATTCCACACAGCCTAGGGTGGGGACAGACCTCTGGGGTTGAACTAGAACTTCCAGACTGTCATGCTCTTTTCAGTATCCTTAATTCCTGGCACAGGCTGAACCAGAACTAGACTCCATAGCCCAGAACTTGGGGGCTCGTCAGGGATCAACAGGAGCCAACTTTGTAAAGGGCTTAGCTTGCGTCCAGCCACAGAGCATGCACAATAAATGTCAGCTGCAGTCTTAGCATTTGTGGAATGAGTGAATAAGTTCTTTGACATTCTGTCTCTCTTCTTATTGGCAGACACTTCAGAGCCACACTGGAGAGGAAAGGGGGTGTATAGGTGGTGATCATCCACCGCTCCTCCCACCCCTAACCCTATGGAAGAGCTTGGGAAAGTCACTGGGGAGGGGAAACTCATTTTAAGCATCCCTCCTTTTGTGCTTTTATTGTCAAATGATAGCATTTTTCACACTTGGTGAAAGGCTCTAAGCAAGTGTGCATGGCTCTTTCTGCAGAAAATCACAAAGGGAAGGAATGTGTGCACGTGCCCAAGTGTGTGAAATCTCCATCTCTACCTCAACAATCAAGTGGCCAAAAGCAGGTGGCTTCAGAGGTGAGTTAATTCTCTGCTGGAAAAATTGAGCTGTAAAAAGCTAATGATCAGGAAACTGGGTGGGCAAGAAATGTAACTTCTGCTTAGTGTAAGTGAACCTAATTTCTATCTGGAGCCTCCATTTCCCTGAAACTTGTTTTCTGCGGATTTAGAGCATCTTAGCCAGACCTGGAGCTGCACTGGGTTTATGCTGACACTGACGGGTGGCCAAGATGTCCTGGCCCTGGTTATCTTGCTGCCTGTCCCCGCGTGTCCTCATTGCTGCTGGTCTTGATTCCTGGATGCGCCGATGGATCTGTGAAGGCCCCTGCTATACCCCCTACCTCCTGGCTCCCTCTGGGGTCTCCCTCCTCTTCCAACCAATCCTCTTCTCTCCAGTCCCTCTTCTGTACTCAGACTCCTGGCACCACCAGACACCCCACCCTGCCTACTTCTGCTCTGTGGACCTGATGCCATCCTGGGTAATGTGCAGACTGGGCCTTCCCCTGGGGATAGAAAATGCATAAGGGTCTTCTCTGCTCTCTCTCCCCAGGTTTGGGGAGGAGCCTGCCTCTGTTTCCCTTCCCATGTGCACCAAAGTCCTCCCTCCCCTCCTCCCCCATGTATGTCTTTGCTCCCCACCCAAAGTTATCTGGCCATAGGATAAGAAAAACTGTCTGACTGATTTGTGTTCTGTTCCAGTCAGCATTCTTGCAGCTATAATCTAAAAGACTGACTATGTAACTTAGAGGAAAGAAGGTTTATTTTCTTATGGTTTCGGGTACAGTCCCTGTGAGGCTGGGGACCACAGATCTCAGAGCATAGAGGTGGGAGACCGAGAGACAGAGAGCACGTGGGCTTCGCTCCTCACATCATGGAGGTGAAGCAAGAGACAGAGCAGGGGAGGGGGGACTAAATATAATCCCCAAGGCCACACCCTGCAGGCCCGGTCACCACCCAGATAAATCCATTACAATGGACTTATCCACTGCTGGGATTACAAACCCTCATGACCCAATTACATCAGCTCCAAACATTAACAAATGAGTTCTTTAAGGAACATTTGCTCTAACATGTTCTTTCAAATACTTTCTAACAGGCCTAGGCTGCTGGAGGTTAGAAGCCAACTGTTGGACTTTTTGCTTTCCTGTAGCCTATATTGGGGGAATGGGAGGGAATGCCAAGTAAGAAGTGTGATTAAGGTCACGAGGTATTGCCCCTCCAGAGTCTGGCTCCCCAGGTTTAAGCAGACAACCTAGGCCATGTCGTCTCTAACCTCTGCACCCCTTGTTCTCAGTAGATCTGACTTCCAATCCCGTTGCATCCTTTCCAAGGAGTCCCAGCCCAGGGGAGCTCTGCAGAAGCCACATCCACTGCTGTCTCTGTCACTGACTGGCTGCAGGCCTTCATGGTGTTCTGTGTCATCCATGGGTGGTGACCCAGGGAAACAAAAGGTGTTCCAGGGCCCACACTGAGAGGTGAGCCAGCTCCTCTTCTTCTTTTCTCTGTTGGGAGTTGCAGGGAATCAAAGGCGTTTTCTTCCCTGCACCCACCCCACATCCAGGTGGGCCAGACTTCTGTGGAGTCTGATTTTTCCTGACACTCCCTGTAGGGTGATAATGGGGGGATTTTAATCTCTGAAGAGGAGAGGACTTATCAGGATCTCAAGGAGACCTGGGTTCTTTTTCTTTTTTTTCTTTTTTTTTTTTTTTTTTTTTTTTGCAATACTGAAGATTGAACCCAGGGGCATTCTACCTCCAAGTTACACCCCCAGTCCTATTTTCTATTCTTTATTTTGAAACAGGGTCTCACTAAGTTGTGGAGAGCCTCACCTAGTAGCTGAGGCTGGCTGTGAACCCAGATCCTCCGGTCTCAGCCTCCCAAGAACTGGGATTCCAAGCATGCGCCAACACACCCAGCTCAGACCTGGGTTCTTAATAGCCCAAGGATGTTCTAGGTCATTCCTGAGGACAGAGGACCAATTCTGGACTGGGGCAGAGTGTGTGTGTGTGTGTGTGTGTGTGTGTGTGTGTGTGTGTGTGTTGATACTGGGGATTAAACCCAGGGGCTTTCTACATCTGAGCTCCACCCCCAGCCCTTTTTGTTTTTTATTTGGAAACAGAATCTTGCTAAGTTGCTGAGAATCTTACAAAGTTGCTGAGGCTGGCCTTGACTCTGCAACCTCCTGTCTCAGCCACACAAGTACTGGGATTACGGGCGTGTGCCACCACCCCCAGCCTCAGGATGCTTTTTTGAGGGTCCTGTGAGAGGCTGGGCTCCAGGAGCACTGTGGCTCACTTCCAGTGCTCTCAGGCTCCTTGCAGAAGGACCACCGCGACTCAGAAACCTTTCAACAGGCTGCAGGGCCCTGGGCAAGGAGCTTACCTGGGAGTGAACAGAATGACCTGAGCCCTTGCTGCCTTTTCTTGAGCTCCTTATGTCCTGGAATCCTGACATGGTCCCCAGGAAGAGAAGGGTGGCCCCTCAGTGACTGGAAGGATTCCTGCCAACGAGGCCAGTAGCAGCCAGGTAGGATTTGATGTAGAGACATAAAGGAATGGAACGTCACTCCCATCTCAACTCTCAGGGAGGGACGCGTGTCTGATAAGAGTTGCCCGGTCTCTCCTATAATTCCCATTTTACAAAGGAGGAAGTTAAAGCTCAGAGAAGGTGAGAAATATCTCCAAGTTCATGGAGCTTGTGTGGATCAGAGTCCATGGTCAAAAGGAGGCTTGTCTGACTACAAAGAAGGCATCCGTCAATGCCCCTGTATGATCTGGAGACATAAATTAGCACAAAGCTATCTAGTGGCTGGAGTCTGGGTGGGCGGCTGAACAACACTGGTTCCAGAGATGAGACGGTGCTTTCCTCTGGGGCATTCTACCTCTGAGCGACACCCTCAGCCTGGTTGGTTGGTTGGTTGGTTGGTTGGTTGGTTGGTTGGTCGGTCGGTCGGTTGGATGGTTAGTTTTGAAACAGAGTCTTGCTTGGTTACTAAGAGTCTTGCTAAATTGCTGAGGCTAGTCTGAAATCTGTGATACTCCTGCTTCAGCCTCCCAAGTACTAGGATGACAGGTGTGTGCTTTTGAACATATTTGGATTCCGCAGCCTTACTGTGTTTAAAGGATAAGAGTGGCTACAAAGAAATCCTGTACTTTGAGGTAGTGAGTTTGCTGGTGGTAATGTTCCTGTGACACTAATAGTGACACTATTTAATGAGGACAGAGCATCTTAGCAACTAGATGGGTGTTGGTGAGGGCTACGACTGTCACTGGGAGAAGAGAATTAGAACAATGCAATGAAGGAGGGTATCAGCTGCACGTGTGTTTTGCAAAAGTATAGGGTGCATAGGGCACAGCTTATTGGCTCCTTTCTTCATCCACACCCTCTGCCAGGGGTCTTTCCAGATCCTCCCACTACAGAAGCAAAAGCTACCTCCCTCACATTGATTTTAGGTTAACCATGTGACTTGCTTTGGCCAGTGGAGCGTTAAGGACCATGATGGAGCCAGAGTCTTGGGAGGTGCTTGTGCAGGTGGGCTGCACTCTGGGGCCCTCACCATGAGAGCGTTCCCAGGCTAGCCCACTGTCCCAAGAGGAAGAAAGGCATGTGGAGCAGAGATGAACCAGCCCAGCCTCGCCCAGCCTGCAGAGTCCGATCCCTAGCTGATTCCCAGGTAACGAAGGAGCTCGGTCAAGATCAGCTGATCTCCAGCCAACCCAAACACGCATGAGAATAAACTAGACTCTCTCAAACCATTGAATTTGGGGATAGTTTGATAAGTGGCATTTTTGTGACCAAAAAAAATTTTTACTAATACAATCAGAGGGTTGGTGGGATGGAACTACAGAAATAAAGGAAAACCAGGCCTGGGAGGGTGGACAGACACCCTGATCCTGCATAGGACATGACACAGTGCAAATGGCAGAGATCCTTCCCTCAACTTTGACAAACACACTTGAGAGAAAGTTAGCCTGCTAACAGCCTCTGAGTAAAAGAATTGCATTTTTCAACTGAGAGCTAAGGCCAAGGCCAAAACCCAGGAAATACTGGTGTCATGAGTGAGGAATGCCATTAACATAGACCAAACACATTTGTGTCTTTGCACAATGCTAGAATGTATTGGATAACAATCAGTTCACAAGCTATACCACGTTTATTGGTTGCAACTCACCAAAAGTACTCATGGTTCATTTGATGTCAACCACAAGTTCTTTTATTCCAATCTTCATTTCTAGTATTTCTAACACTCAAATCACACATCACATTTCACACAATGATATGCATACATACATACATAGGTTACAGAAACTAAGATAAAAGTGGCCAGAGGTTCAGGAGGCTTTATCAAGAGCAAAGACAGAGAGAAAATACTACTGCAAAGAGTCACTGTTGGGGGTCAGATGAAAGTTTTAACGAACCAGAGCAAAGTTGTAAAGGTGAAGGTCTGGACAGATGGCAGTTTCAGAGTGTCATCTTAAAGTGTCATCTTAAAGTGTCAGTTTCGATTGGGCCTTGTGTTGTAGTCCTGGGCAGAAGAAACCAGGCAGAGCTGAAGGCCAGGGACAGGGTATCGCAGGTTCATCGCCATGGCAATTTTCCTGGGCAAGGCTCATGACAAGTGACCAGGTGATGGGGTCAGTATACCACCATGTCCAGTCTTGGGGTGTTTCTCCCTTTATTGGTCTGAGGGGAGAGGGTTATGTCTGCTGTGGTCTATAATCTCATGGGCCTAGCTTTTTTGATATGTGGTTGGTAATGCCCTTGCAAGCATAAGCTACTGATTTAATTCTACAGGTTCACAGATGGTCATTATTTAAAGCATCATTAATTTATCAGCTTGTGTCAAGGTTGCACTATGTAGCAGGTGGCTGTTTACTTGTACAAACAAGGTGTAGTTGGTCTACCCTGCACTTGGACTCAAAATGGAATCGCTCATGGCAAGCTACTGCTTTACAAAATGGGACGACTTAATTGGTGAGGTGTGACTGCAGATTTGAAAGGCATAACCCAGACTCTTAGGGAATACATACTCTCTGAAGTTTTAAAAACATTATTTGTATTAAGAATAAAATTTGCCAGGTATGGTGGCACACACCTGTTGTCACAGTACTTGGGAGGCTGAGACAGGCAGATCTCAGGTTCACAGCCAGCCTCAGTAACTTAGTGAGACCCTGTTTCAAAATTAAAAAATAAAATAAAATAAAATAGGGCTGGGGGTGTAGCTCAGACACAGAATGCTCTTGGGTCCAATTCCCAGCAAAACACACACACACACACACACACACACACACACACACACACACAATAAGATTAAGATCACTGCATTTTTGAGTTGCATACAACTGCATCGGTCACTTAGTCCAGTCTCTCATTTTACAGATGAAAACTGGTCCTGCAGAGAATCCAAAAAGTGACAGCTAGGGTGTCATGTAGCCAGGGTAGAATTTAGGTCTTGTCACCTCCTCCTCCTCCCATCCCACCAGGCTGCCCATGAAGACCCCAGACCTTCTTCACCATAGGAGAAGGCTTTTTGCAAGAGAGCCCAAGGTCGAGACCAGAGGCTCCAAGCCCCTTCCTGTTTAATCCTCAGCTGCACACCAGGCTCCCTGGCACTCCACATCCACTGTCGGCATGAACCTGAAGTTTCTATGAGGCCCTGCCGGGAGCTCCATGGCCTCCTCTGTAAAAACCCTGTTTCTGAAGGTGCTGGCACCACCAGCCCAGCCCAAGAGGTGCAGGAGGCAAGGGGCCAATTAGACCCTCCGGTTCTTTTGGCATCGATTCTGTTTTTATTTAAGTCTTCCCTTGAATCAAGCTGTGGATACTATGAGAAGATAAAATAACATTCAAAACAGAAAATGAGTTAAGAACCATTTCAAAAGGCTCTGGTCTGGCCGACGTGTGCTGTGGACTCAAGTGAGACCCTCTCAGGCGGCGTCTAATAGTTGCACCGGTGAGAAGACACCTGGACCAAGCTGCCTCAGCTGTGAGGAGACTGGTTCCCAGTGCCAGCACGTTGCCATTACTGGGGAGGTAAGGTAGTCCACCTCATCCCCCGAGCCCAGCCCGTCTGTCACCTGGGCACCTTGCACGGAACAGCATGAAGGTGCTGTGGGAGCTGCAGGGCTGTCCAGTGATGGCAAACCTTACATCGGCCATCATCATAAGGGAAGAGGGGCGGTGCCTCCCCTGTCCCAGCAGCTCCTACTGCAGGAGCATCGGGAATCTCTCCTGAAAGCCAGTCTTCCTCTATGCACAGTCTTTCATGCACAGCTCCTAAGACAAAAGGCACAGCAGGAGGACCCCGAGACACCGTGTTCTGGTCGCTGCCCACCACACCTCCTCTCCTTTTCCCCTTGCCTTCCCTCTCCTGACGCCATGCCGGGCTGCCCTCCTTGTTCGCTCAGACCCGTCACTTGTATATTTCCCGGGGCTGCCACAACAAGTCACCACAAACTGGGTGGCTTCGGCACGGGAGATTTCTTCTCTGGCAGTTCTGGGGGCAGCAGTCTGCAGTCAGGCCCTCGACGGAGCCTGCTCCCCCTGCAGCGCCTGGGGAGCCTTGCTGGCCTCCTCCAGCTTCCGGCGGCTGCCCGGCCTCCTCGGTGCTCCTGGGCTGAGCCAGCAGCATGAGAAGCTCTGTCTCCATCATCACGGACCCGCTCTCCCCCACTCTTATAAAGACACTGGTCACGGTGTGTTTGCTGTGACCTCGTCTCAACTTGATTCGCTCTGCAAAGACCATCTATCCAGCCAAGGTCACATTCACAGGCACTGGGGTTAGGACTGAATAGCTTGCTTATTTATTTATTTATTTATTTATTTATTTATTTATTTATTTATTTATTTTTATCACGCTTTTTAAAACATGAATTTATTTTGCATTCCTTTGTGGTGCCGCCAGGCAAGTGCTCTACCACTGAGCTACACCGCTAGCCCTGACCAGCTCTTCTAGAGAGACACAATTCAACCCGTACCTGCCAAGCATCCTTGTGATCAGACCCTTCCCTCATGCCCTCTCTGCTAACGCCCTCTTCCTGCCCGTCTTCATGCGATCTCTTTGCCTCACCCTGAAGACTTCAGGTTAAATGCCACCTGCTCCAGGAAGCTGCCCTGATTCGCAAGGCCAGTGCCTGCTGCACCTGCTGAAGGTCTCTGTGGACCCCATCCTCACTCTGCATATACACTGGCAGAATTGCTCAACTCCTGCCCACTGCCCTCATGAGGCTGCACATTCCAGGAGGACACCCCCAGGTCCCAGCACCTAGAACCAAGCAGGTGCTCAGCACTTCCCACATTGGTGAATTAATGAATGAGCAACCTGCACTCCCCACACAGGTGAATTAATGAATGAGCAACCTGATTGAGTGCACCATGTACCGGGCCACCAGGATATAAAGGCCAGGGTGCGGGGCGCAGGCTCTCCTGTCTCTCAGCTCTCCTGTCTCATGGACAAGTAACGATATTAGAAGGATAGGACCGGGTTCATTGGGACTCGGAGGAGGGAGAGGCTAACAGCCGGACTCAGTGAGGCCTCCACTCAAAGCTGCCGGCTGAACCGGGTTGGGAGGGCGGGAAGGGAGGGCCAGATGATCCAGGCAGAGGGGCCAGGAATGGAAGCAGGGAAGGTTCTGCAGGTGCAGAGAACAGTGAGGGCCATCCTTGCCTAATGAATAAGCCAAGGCTGAAGCTGGGGCCCGTGGTTCAGGAGAAGGAAGCACTCCTCAATGCAGACATTCCCTGACAGCCCAACAGCACCCCAGAGTGAAGGAGAAGCAGAGGCTCATGGGACTTTGCCAGGGCAAAACAAGGAGCCCGGCCATTTCTGCATCTGATTGGAGCCCCTCTGTTGTCACCAGGAAGCCATGGCTTCCATTATGGCATGCTCCCAGGCCATCAGCATCTCAGTTTCCAAACCCTGAGACTTTTTTGTTTTTTGCTTTTTGGGGTTTTTGTTTTTGTTTTGCGGTACTAGGGATTGAACCCAGGGGCATCTACCTCCGAGCTACACCCCCAGCCCTATTTTTTATTCTTTATTTTGAAACAGGGTCTCACTAGGTTGCAGAGAGCCTCACTAAGTAGCTGAGGCTGACCATGAACCCAGATCCTCAGGTCTCAGCCTCCCTAGTACTGGGATTACAAGCGTGTGCCACCACGCCCGGATTCCTGAAACTTTTAATTTAATTTATTTTATTTTTCTGATATTGAAGATTGAACTGAGACATGTTCTATCTCTGAGCTACACCCCAGACCTTTTTTTAAATCTTTTTTCTTTTATTTCAAAACAGGGTCTTGCTAAATTGCTGAGGTCCTTGCTAAGTTGCTGAGGCTGGCCTCAAACCTGTGATCCTCTTGTTGCAGCCTCCCAAGTACTTGCATTACAGGCACATGCCATCATGCTCAGTTTACCCTGAGACTTTTTAAACAGGGCTCTGAAAACCTGTGGTGAGTGCCGTTTTAGACAGGAAAGTCCCCTTACCCTGTTGTCCTGATTCTTGGCTCCAAAAGGAGGCCTGTGACACCACCTGGCCCCAACAGAACACATGAGCACACTGAGCCGTCTCTTCCCTTCCCAAAGTCCCAAGACACTCTAGAACACACTAACACACTCCAGCAATGCTCCTGCGTGACTCGGTTTTTGTTAGTTCCCGAGCTGCGTGACTAATCCAATTTGTCCCTTCCCTGCCATGCACACAGAGTCCTCCCCACTCTCCCGGACACCGCAGGATCGGCCTTTTGTGCAGCAAGAAATC
>PVLC010040258.1:0-13932 GCA_004027655.1 Graphiurus murinus
TATAAAAGTCGCAGTGGTGCACACCTGTAATCCCAGAACGTGGGAGGCTGACACAGGAGGATTACAGGTGCCAATTCAGTGTGGGGTAACTTACGGATACCTGGTTACAAAATAAAATATAAAACAGGGCTGGGAGTACAGCTCAGAAATAGAACACCCCTGCGTTCAATCCTGAATGCCCTCACCAAAATAAATAAATTAGTAAGTTACCAAAAACTAAATTCCTCTGCTGAGTACATTGGTGCAGCCTTGAAGTCCCAGGTACTTGGGGGTACTGAAACACAAGGATCAGTTGAACCCAGGAATTCCAAGTCAGCCTGGGAAATGTAGCACGAATCTGTGTCAAAGGAGAGCTATTTCTGGTTCAAGGCCACACTGAAAATTGGAAACACCAGGTTTAAATTGGGGAAAAAATTTAAAACAAAACAAAAACCTCTCAACAGACTAGAAATAAAGAGCTCAATGGGCTAAATCATGCTACGATGATAGAGAATTATTATTGGGCTGTTACCATGAAGATGTTCTTGCCATGCTAAGTGATAAAAGTAAATTACAGATTTTGTATAGCTGGACCAATTCTTTTTTTTTTTTTTAAATACTAGAGATTGTACCCAGGGGCATTCTACCTCTGAGTTACACCCACAGCCCTTTTTAAAAAATTTGAAACAGTGTCTAAGTTGCTGAGACTGGCTTCAAACCTGTGGTCCTCCTGTCTCAGTCTCCCAAGTACTACGATTACAGGATTACAGGTGTGGACCACTACGCAGGGCTTAAAGTAGGCAGTTTTTTTTTTTTTTTTGCAGTACTGGGGATTGAACTCAGGGGCATTCTACCTCTGAGTTATACCCCCAGGTCTATTTTTTGTTCTTTATTTTGAAATAGGGTCTCATTAGGTAGCCTCACTAGGTAGCTGAGGCTGGCTGTGAACCCGGATCCTCCAGTCTCAGCCTCCCAAATGCTGGGATTACAAGCATGCGCCACCATGCCCAGCAAGTAGGCAGTTTTTGAAAGAAATCTGACAATTTGGTGTTGGTCAGGTGGTATTTAAAAGTAAATTATTTCTCCAAGACTGAGCAATAAGCGATTCAAGGAGTCCTAAATATTTGTTTGATGTTAAAGGGTCTGGATGAGCAAGGGCTGCGGACAAATCTATAGGACACGTGGATAAAGCTGCAAATACTCCTTCTACTCTCTGCCACAATTCCCAGGTACCATGGTGACAGAATGGGAAGGCAAAGCTTCCCCAGAAGCTCTCTTGATTCATAGGGTGACCACAGGTCCAAGACACAGCCAAGTAAGCAAGGAACATGATGTATGCTTAAAAATTCGGATACCTTTGCTGGATCGTTTTGGTGTTTTCTTGTTTCCTTCGGAGGTAATTTCAATTTCATCAGGATTGCCACCTTCATCTTCAATTGCCTAAAAAGAAGGTAAAAGAAAAGCTGACCAAAAAGCCAGCACACAGCCGGGCACTGTCTTGCATGCCTGTGGTCCCAGCTGCTTGAAGCTGGGAAGGAGAATGGCCCATGCCAAGGCGTTTGGGAGCAGCCTGGGCAATGCAGTGAGATGCTGTGTCAAGAAGGAAAAAACAGCCTGCACGAGGACTTCCACATCATCTTCGGGTGAGGGGGATGCCACCCTCAGAGCACAGCTGCTACCACTGGCAGGCGCCCTCTGCAGCCCGCACCTCGCTCCTCCTGCCCTACTCTTGGGTGCACAGGCTCTGGAGGCTGGCCCTCTGTCTCCCAGTGCTCAGCTGCACGGTCCTAGGCAGGTTACTTCATCACTGAGCATTGGTTTGTTTCTTGTCAGGCTGTTGTAAGGGTTCTACTGTCTGTGTAAAGCGCTTAACAAACATTAGGTCTATCTGCTTCATCCCATTCCTGAGCCCAAAAGAACTCAAAGGGAAAGCACATTCTAATTTCCTTTGACCATACCCAACAAAACACTATGTGACTTTCCAGTGACCACAACCCGCCATGCCTGCCCTCTGTACAGCGTGGGCAAAGCACTAACTCACTGGCTGAGTTCCAACTGTATGTAAGGCACGGGCCGTCAATACTTCACCCATATGCAATCACAAGCACCCATGACTGCCTCCGAGTGTCTCACTCAAAATCACCAGGTGGCCCTGCCTCCAAAGATGATGACAAGTGGGGTGTGGTGGCACAAGTCTGGCCTCCTAGTAGTTGGGAGACTGAGACAGGAGGATTGCAGGTTGGAGGAAGTCTTAGCAATGTAGTGAGACTCTCAACAACCTAGCGAGACCCTGTTTCAAAACAAAAGTAAAAAGGGCTGAGGGTGTAGCTCAGAGATAGCAAGCTCTTAGGTTCAATCCCCAGTACTACAAGAAAAAAAAAAGGATAATGACAATCGTTCCAAACAATCCTATGTACATTTGTGAAGCTATCAATACCAATTCCAACTTTATGAACAGGAGGAGGAAGAGTAGGAGAAGGAAGATGAGGAGGAGGAAGAAGAGGGCAGGGCGGGATCCAGAGGGAAACACACCAGGCACTCCGTCCACGTATGTTTCAATCCCCAGTACTGCAAAAAAAAAAAAAAAAAAACTGCCTACTTTAAGTCCTGCGTAGTGGTCCACACCTGTAATCCTGTAATCGTAGTACTTGGGAGACTGAGACAGGAGGACCACAGGTTTGAAGCCAGTCTCAGCAACTTAGACACTGTATGGTTATGACGCAGCCGTATATAGCAATATGTTAAAAATAAAATATATTATAAAAAGAAAAAAGAATAATGATCCCCAAGGATATCTTGGCAAGCTCCATCTCTCACCCCAAAAATTTGTCACTCAGGTTTAACAATTCCCTGGCTCAGCAGTCCCTGGCACCATGAAGGAGCTCTGCAAACCAGCACTGATTCCATCAGCGATCACTTCCTAGAAACTGCACTTCAAGTTTGGTTTTATGGTAAACTCAACTCTTCTTACTACACTGTCCTATAAGCTCCAATTTTGGTTCTGTTGGTTTGTTTCTGCAGGGCCAGGGATCCACTCCAGGGCTTCAAGAACGGTGGGCAAGCCCTCTACCACTGTGCTTATGCCCTAGTCTGTCAGAATTTTGTTGAAATCAACTTTAAGTGCTATGTTTTTTCCCATGGATAGTTTCAGAAGTCTCAAATAGTCTCAGGAGTTGCCCAGCTTGTTAAGTCTGCATTTGGAGTAGGGGTGGGGGTTCCACACCGAATCTGTACTAGGAACAAAACAAACCTCTCAGAAAGAAATCAGGAGGAGGAACTGGAATTCTGACTTGGGATGGGAATAAAGTGCAAACACAGTCCCTTGCCCTCTTCCTGGGAACAGTCAATTCAGAAACATCACCTGAGTTCAATTCTGAAAAAAGAACCACCCCAGGCCGGAGGTGTCCCATTTCGCCCCCTGGTGTGTCTCCCCTGGGTACAGTGTTTATAGGGTCGTCCCCAAGGGAACCACACTGAGTCATCCTTGTAGGCCTCAGCAAATCCCTGTCTTTTGCTTGTTTGCCTTTCCTGGAAAAATAATATAAAGAAACTGGGTGGCAGAAGTGGAAGATTAGGGATTCCAGACTTGCAGGGTAGCATTAGATGGTGTATGGATCAACAGAATTTCTGTATTGACACCGTATCCCTAAGAAACTGAAAGGACAGAGAAGAAAACACAGATGGATTTGTGTTCTCAAAGATGACAACGAGGAAAGATTCCTGAGGTAGCACACTAGTCTCTCCCACCAGCTTGCCAGGGAAGTTCAATGCCATGGAAGCCTCTGCTGGCATACTGACTGGGGGATGGGGAGGGGATTATAAAACCCCTTCAACTGGTTTGGGTAACAAGAGGCACTGAGGGCTAAGAACAAGGAGCAGTCTCTCTGCAGTGTCTTGTGCCCTCCTGGTGTTTCCTCCAGGTAAATGTCTTAGTCAATAAACTAAGACATTTGAGTGTGGTGAAAGACACGCAAGCTTGAGTTTTCAAAAGGCCTAACTAAGCCCCTCTGGACACATCAAGTACCCACCCTAGAGCCTGAGCTTCTTCCTTAGGAAAACAGAAAAGAATCTCTACTTTCTCTTACAAGCAAGGAATAATAAACCTCTCTTTGGTTGTTCGGGATCAGAGAGGGAGGCATGACCAGCAGCTCAACTGCAGGAGGTGGGGATTGGGGTACAGCTGGAAGATCACTGGGGACAGGTCTCCAAACCACAGTGCCAAGCATAAGAGGGAGAAAAAGCAGCTCAGGTCAAAGAAGGAAAACAGGATGCATAAAAGCACTAACATTTACTGAAGTCCTAACTCTCGGCTTTTCTAAGGGGGGCCCTCGGAATCCCCCAAGGTAGGAGTTAAAGAGCCTTGGATCTACTGACGACAAAAGGTGGCACAGAGCAGAGAAAAGCATCCTGATAGCAATCATACACTATGTTGACACGCACCAGGCAACAGGCCAAGTCATCCGAGGCGACCTTATCTAAACCTAAAACCAAAATACGACCGTTCTATTCTTCCTCCAGGACAAACAGAGGACTACGGGTCTTCGTGCCCGCGACCACGGCCACCGGAGTCCGCACAGATGGGCCTGGGGGAAGCCCACTCTGCCTGCCTCCTGGGAAGAGTGCGGAGTGTGCAGCTCCCAAGTCCTCCTCCGAGTATCTCCCATGTCTGATCAGCAACAAACGTCCTTCCTTCCTTCCTGCCACGTTACTTCCCCCAGCTATCTCTGGGGTCCTTTGAAGGTGCTCACTTTGCAAACGAGCACCGTCGGTCCCCACCAGGTCGGGGAGCACCTTCCCCGAGGCGGCCCAGCGCTGCCCACCGAGTGAGGCCGACCCGGGTTCAAATCCCGCCGCGATCGCGTCGCCCGGCCGGGTGACCTTGGCCGAGTCGCCTCGCCCCCAACAGGAGGGTTTCGGGGTCCCCCGTCCTGTGACGGAAACCGAGATGCGACACCGCGAGAGAAGAGGCGTCGGCGCAGCGGCCGACGTCGCCGGCCACCAAGCCCGGGGCCGCGACTTCCCGCACCCCGTTTGTTGTTGTTGTTTTAAATTTTCTCCTCCCCGCCCCGATGCAACGTCGGGATTTGAACTCGGGGCCTGGGAGCCGCGGGGACGCCGGCGCAGGCCGGGCCGGGGGCGGGTCGCGGCCGCCGAGCCCCTACCCCACCCCGCGCCCACGCTCGGGGGTCCCTGCGCCACCTTTTTCAGCCGCTCCATCAAAACGCTCTTGTTGCCGCTCGAGTCCAGATTCCGTTTCCTCAACTCCGCCCGCAGGTCGATCACCCGCAGATCGCTGAGGCGCCGCGTCCCCGTCTCCGACGAGGCGGAGCTCAGAGCCGCCGCGCCCGCCGCACCAGAGTCTCCTAAACCCGACAGAGTCTCCGCCATTCCAGGGGCCCTGGCTCTGCCGCCCACTTCGCACAGAACCGGCCCGGTTTTATCTCGGCTCCTAGCACAAAATGGCGCCGCTTCACAGGGAACCGCTCCAGCCGCCCCGGCGCGCCTCGCTTCTGCGCAGGCGCACCCAGCGCGAGGCCGACGCGCCGGGTCGCTTCTACACTTGCGCGGAAAGACCATCCGGGGAGATGTGCGCAGGCGCGTTGCGTCCCGCCGCGGACGGCCGCGACGCATGCGCGCTGTAGGCATGGCGTCTGCGCGTTGCGGTGGGGAGCATAGGTTTGGTGGACGCGCGAGCTCCGCTGCCACTGAGCCCGCAAAGGCGAGCAGTGCGCATGCGCGGCCGCAAAGCGGGGCGGGAGGAAGCGAGTGCGTTTTCCTCTTAGGCGGCGCCATTTTGTGCTCAGAGCCGCTATAGCCGCTGGCGGTGTGGGGCCAAGTCGGTGGCGAAGACGGGAAACCGAGGATGGCCGAGACGCTGGCAGGGCCGGGCGACTTGGATTCTAGCATGGCCGCCCTGGGCTCGGGCGCCTCGGACACCGGGGTGCGGCGGCTCAGCGAGCTGCGGGTGATCGACCTGCGGGCGGAGCTGAAGAAGCGGAACCTGGACACGGGCGGCAACAAGAGCGTCCTGATGGAGCGGCTCAAGAAGGTAAGACGGCCTGGGGTCCCGAGGTGGCTCCGCCGGCTCGGGCACGGCCCCGCGCGCGCCTGTCACCGCGGTCCCCGGGCTCGGGGCGCCCCGGCCCGCCTCCCCCGGCTCGGCCGCCGCTGCCCGGGCTCCGGGGACCAGGGGCCGGGCTGTGTGACCTTGGCCCCCCAGCCGCCCCTCCCTGTGCCTTGCTTTGCAGCTCTTTGCAGCTCTTTGCCCCAAGTGCGCTAAAGCCAGGTTTTGTGCGTGGCCGGCCGGAGCTCGGGTTTTAGACTTGGCTGGATGACCTTGGACAGGTGCCTTATCCTGCCTGCTGTACCTCAGCTTCCTCCTCTGCAGAATGGGTATCTGAAGAACTTGTGCAAGCGCAGCACAGTGGACAGTGCTTGTTTCTGCCCCAGGGCCTTTGCACGGCAGGGGCCCTGCATTATGATCCCTCCTCTTCTCCCAGGTCTTCTCCCTGCGGGAGCCTTGTGGTCATCTTGGGTTAGGCTGAGATGTCACCTCCTTGACCATCCTCCCTAAGGTGCTACCTTGCATCCCTGTCCTGTCTGCATCTTGTGGTCCTGTGTTTCTGCCTGTGTACGTGGGGCTTGTCTGCGACTACAGCTGGGGCCCTGCAGTTCTCAGTTCCTCACTTGACAGGTGGAAGGCGCTGGAATACCAGTTGAGTGAAGCCACCGGCCTGCCTCATTTCTAGACCATTTGTTTTTCTTCCTCACTAGAAGTCCACGATGGTCCTTTGAACCTCACCCAGACCTTTGCCCTGGCCAGGCCCAATGCACTTTCTCTGTTGTCATTTGTCCCAGGGTATGACTTCAGAGTTCAAGGTTGGGTGTCCTGGACTGGAGTGGTCATTTTGGAACTGGACGTCGACTCCCAGCCTCCTCCTGTATCTTTTGGGCCTTGGGCCCGGAGAACCAGGCTGTGCTGGGTTCATCCTGCACCTTGTGGGCTTGCAGCCCAAATAACAGAATTGAGTTGGTCTTTGCAAGCCCGGGTTTGCCTTTAGTTGCTGAGAAATTGCTACTTCCAAAGAACAGTGTGTGCTATGGGCTCTTGATAAATAACTACAACTTTGTCATCTCTTCCTGATAGGCAGTTAAAGAAGAAGGGAAGGATCCGGATGAGATTGGCATCGAGTTAGAAACCATGAGCAAGAGGACAACGAAGAGATGTGTGAAAGGTATTCCCTTGTGCTTCCTGCTGTGCCTTCAGCTGCAGGACTTGTTGGCCCCCAGTGTCCCTGGCTCTAGGAGAGAAAGACACTTGCTCTTCACCACCCAGCTAGTATCTGTGTCAGATGGAAAGGAGGAAGGTGTGTAGGGGCCGAGTGAAGTGAAAACATTTCAGCTCTTGTTGTGGGGATTACAGAAGAACGAGCGTGCCGGGCACACGTCTGTAATCCACTACTTTGGAGACTGAGACAGGAATCTCACAGGTTTGAGGCCAACCTCAGCAGCTTAGCAAGGGCTTGTTTCCAAACAAGTGAGGGCAGGTGTGGGTTTAGCTTGGAAGTAGAGTGCCTCTGAGTTCAAACCCCAGTACCCAGAAAAGAAAAGGACTAGGGTGGGTATAATTTTTTTCCCCCTTGGGGCAGAAGGGATTAAACCCAGAGGCATCTTACCTCTGGCATACACCCCAACTTTAATGGTTTTTTTAGCTTTTCATTTTGAAACTGGGTTCGAAAAGTTGCTAAGGCTAGCCTTGAACCTGTGATCTTCCTGTCTAAGCCTCCCAAGTCCTGGGATGACGGGCATGCGCCTCCCCGCCTGACTAGAGTGGGCACACTCTAACTGGTCTAACTGCCTAGCTGGTCTGAGCCACAAAAAGCTGCACCTGCTTGGTTTCCTTCCTACTTCAAACAATATCTAGAGCTTGAAGCCAGGGATGTTCTACCTTTTATGTTGTACCCCCAGCCCTTTTTATTTTATTTATTCATTTCTGGTACTAGGGATTGAACCCATGGGACATTCTGCCTCTGAGCTACATCATCCCCAATGCTTTTTATTTTGTCTTGCTAAATTGCTGGCCTCACCTCAAACTTGTGATCCTCTTGTCTCAGCCTCTCAAGTACTGGAATAACAGGTGTCCACCACCATGCCCAGCCGGAAACACCTTTTTTTTTCCGTTTTGTAGTACTAGGGCACTCTACCTCCAATCTATCCCCCAACCCTTTGTATTTTTTTTTGAAACAGGATCTCTTTAAGTTAAGTCTCACTATATTGCTGAAGCTGGCCTTGAACCTGCAATCCTCCTGTCTCAGCCTCCCAAATACTAGGATTACAGGCATCTACCACTGTGCCTGGCCAAAAAACAACAACTCTTAAACCAAGGAGAGTGACACCAGCTCAAAGCCTAGCTTTGTAGGGGCCAAAATAGATCATTGGGTTTTTGCGATGTCTGTATTTTACCAGTATGTTTTTTCCTTGGTACTGGAGATTGAACCCAGGGGCAATTTACCTCTGAGATACACACCCAGCCCTATTTTATTTTTTTATTTTGAAACATGGTTTCACTAAGTTGTGGAGGGCCTCCCTAAGTTGGTGAGGCTGGTCTCAAAGTTGCAGTCCTCCTGTCTCAGCCTCCCGAGGACTGGGATTACAAGCGTGAGCCACCATGCCCAGCTTACCATTATGCTTTTTAAAAAGTTTAGATATAATTTACAAACCCATCATTTCTCCTTTAAATACTGTCCAGGAGCCGGGCGTGGTTCAATCCCCAATACCGAAAATAAATAAATAAATAAATAAATACTGTCCAGGGTTTTCAGTGTATTCACAGGGCTGTACAGCCACCACTACAGTCTAATTTTGGAACATTTTCGTCACCCCACAAGGAAGCTCCGTTTCCATTAGTTGTCATGTTCCTCTTCCCCACCTCTGCAGCCCCAGGTGCCCACGAGTCCACTTTGTGTCTCTAGAATCGCCTCTACTGGACACTTCATATGAATGGAATCGATCATTGTGGCCTTTGGTGTCAGTTCTTTCACTTAGCATAAAGTCTTGGAGGCCATCCAAGTTGTAACAAGTACTGTGATGAGGGAAACGTGACTTGAGACACCTCTGCGATGGGCGGCTCCTCGGTTCTTTCTCGGGGAGCTGCAGATGGAGCCCAGGCCTCTTGTGTGCCAGATGAGGGCTAGCATTGAGCCGCATCCCTGCGCCCACCTTGATTTCTCCAAAGGGGCCATGTAAAAATTCTCAGAGCTGTACATGCTCCGTTCAGCCAAACAGACGCTAGATCCAGGCAGTGGAAGACAACTGCCTAGAAAGTCAAATTATAGCGTGTGTCGTATTTCTCAAGAATTTCAGTTTGCTTATTTGTTTAGAGCTTTTCCTAGAGCTTTTTCCTAACACAGCTAACCATTTTTTTAAGGGTTAAGTTTTTCAGTTAGGTTACATAAGGAATTTGTTAGTTTTTTGTTTTTGTTTTTTTTGTTTGTTTTTTGTTTTTTTGTATTTTTTCGGTACTGGGGATGGAACCCGGGACATTCTACCTCTGAGCTACACCCCCAGCCCTATTTTTTATTCTTTATTTTGAAACAAGGTCTCACTAAGTTGCGGAGTGCCTCACTAAGCAGCTGAGGCTGGCCGAGAACCCGGATCCTCCAGTCTCAGTCTCCCAAATGCTGGGATTACAAACGTGCGCCACCACGCCCGGCTGGAATTTGTTAGTTTTAATTATGAAACATTGGCGTATGTTTTTGTTTCTGTATTTATTTATTTATTTATTTATTTATTTATTTATTTATTTATTGGTGGTGGTACTGGGGATTGAACCCAGGGACACCCTACTTCCAAGTTGTACCCTCAACCCAAGTTTTTGTTGTTGTTGTTTTGTTTTAAAACCGTGTCACTAAGTTGCTGAGAGTCTCACTACATTGCTGAGGCTGGCCTTGAACCTGTGATCCTCCCATCTCAGCCTTCCAAGTACCGGGATGACAAGCCTATGCCACCCTGCATGACGTGTATTGGTTTTTTGTTGCTGTGCTCTGTCTTGGCTCGGGGTTCACAGGCAGCTGGCCACCTCTGTGGGTCTGAGGGAGGCCGAACGCACCACTGCAGCAGGCGCCAAGGGGAGCTGTTGGGCCAACTGCAGCCAGCAGCCAGGAAGCTGAGCGATAGAGAAGGGAGGAGCAAGGGCAAGTCTTAGTTGCTGACGGCTCGCCCCGGGGTGTTCCACCTCCTCCAGTTTCCACCGCCTCCCAGTAGTCTATCTGGTTAGAAATCCATCAGACGGAGCCTCTGAGGATGAGGCCCGAGCCTCTGGTCCTGCTGCTTTCCAGAGCCTCATAGCCGAACGCCTCTGCAGTGGGGATCAAGTGTTCAATTCCTGAGCTTTAGGGGACACCCCAGGTCTACACTGGGGCGTGTGACTACCCAGGATTCAGTGAGAACTGAACAGGGAGAGAATGCAGGAGCCGTCCAGGGCTGGAGGCAGGCAGACGTCTCTGCACTCTGAAAGTGTGTTTTTGGATAGTTGTGAAACCCATTTAATACAGCTTAAAACTTTTTAACATAGGTGCTCATTTAAAACACATTGATGATATACTAGTCAGAATGGTCTTGGCTCCTAGCATGTGTTTTTGCATGGCTAGGAAAGCAAAACTGTAGCTGAAGGTTTAGTGCAGCCTTAGCTGCTAGTGATTCAGACACTGGAGGGCTGAATTAAACTTGAGGTCAAAGCCAGGCGTGGTGGCACACACTTGTAATCCCAGCATTCGGGAGGCTGAGACCGGAGGATCCGGGTTCGCGGCCAGCCTCAGCTACCTAGTGAGGCACTCTGCAACTTAGTGAGACTCGGTTTCAAAATAAAGAATAAAAATAGGGCTGGGGGTATAGCTCAGAGGTAGAATGCCCCTGAGTTTAATCCCCAGTACCGCAAAAAAAAAAAAAAAAAAAGACACAAAGTTGAGGTCAAATGAAAAACTACTTGGGAGCCAGTCATGAGAGCGCAAGCCTATCGTCCCGGGCACTCCAGAGGCTGAGACAGGATCTAGGCCAGCCTCAGCAACTTAGTGAGAACCTGTTATAAAGTAAATCCAATAGGGCTGGGGTGGTAGCTCAGAGGTAGAACACCCCTGGGTTCAAACCTCAATAACACTAAAGAAAAATGGGGCTAGCGTTTTGTCAGAAAAGCTTGGGGGAGAGCTGGGTGTGGTGGCACATACCTGGAGTCCCAGTTCTTGGGAGGCTGAGAGAGGAGGATTGCAGGTTGGAGGCCATCCTCAACAACTAAGCAAGACACTGTTTCAAAGTAAAGAAAAGGACTGTGGTATAGCTCGGTGGTAGATCACCCCTGGGTTCAATCCCCAGTGCCACAAAAAAAAAGAAAAGTTTGGGTGACAGGTACCTTGGCTCCATCTGAAGAGCGTTTGTGGCTGCCGCCCTCCAGGGGTGCCAGTGCTTCTGCACCATTCGCCTGCTCTCTGCCGGATGTGGCCAGTCCCCGAGGGCAGAGCTGTGTGGTGACGTTCTCTGGAGGTGCCTGGGCACGAGGCCCGTTAGGTGCCGCGCTGGACCCTGATGGCTTCCAGGTTGACATGGGTCCTGCGAAGATGACAGCCAAGGGCTCCTTTAGGAAGAACTAACAGTTGTTTTAGGAACTCCATGCAACATAGTCGTACTAACACTAGGATTTCTTGTTTTTTTTGTTGTTGTTGTTTTGTTTTTGTTTTTTGTGGTACTGGGGATTGAACCCATGGGCATTCTACCTCCAAGTTATACCTCCAGCCCTGTTTTATTTTTATTTTGAAATGGGGTCTTGCTAGGTCGATGCAAAAAGAAATAGGGTGGGGGCGTGGCTCAGAGGTGGAATGCCCCTGGGTCCAATCCCCAGCACCACAAGAAAAGAAAGGAGAGGAAAGAATGTACGCCTGCAAACCTAAAGCCTCAGCTGGCCTCTGGCCTTTTGAGGTCGGGTTTCTAGTAGCTGAAGCCTTGGAACCTCTGTTGCTGGTTCTCAGCCCCACACAACCATGGTTTACGAGTGTATCTGAACACTTGCTCGTACACAAACACACACGTGCTGTCATGCAGTTGAGGTTTTTTTCTGCTTTTTGTCACATTTTTCCCGTGCCAGTTAGATCTGCGAAAGCATTGGCTTTAAGGTTGCAAAGTTTCGAGGCTGTCCTGGGGGTTTTGTGCCTTGCTACTGTAGACAGAATGGGCCACATAGTCCTCTATGGCGGATGTGTCCTGGCGTGGCAGGCAGCATTGTAGGTGAGCCCGAGGTGGTTCTCCTTGCGGACTGTAGGCTGTGCCTGCTTTCAGGTGGAGTGAATGCCTGCGTTTTGAATCCCAGTCCCCAACAGACATGGCAGTGAGCATCCTGAAAGCTGAATTCTTGGCGCATAGGGCGTGTGGGCTTTTTAAGAACTTGAGACATATTCTGCACAGATTCCCCTCCCAAATCTGGAGCGGAACCAGAGGGCTGCTGAGCAAGGGAGGGGAGGCGGAGCTCCTGCTTTGGGTGGGGGGTGCAGGGAGAGCTGGCGGGGTGACAGTCCAGCCTGTGGAGGGAGCAGTTGGGCCCGCCTCATGGGGATTCAGGTTGCCCTGCCCTAATCACGTGTTTTATGTCTGTTGGAGAGCACTTGGTGCTATCCTTTGCTCAATTTTCCCTGGGATATTTGGGTTTGGAGTGGTTTAGTGAAGAAGTGTCAGCACCTTGATTGGATGACTGAGATCTCCGATCTTCTGGTCCTGGTTGATGGCTCACTTAGTGCACCAGTTGAGACAAAATGACGAGTTGATAGAGTGATGGACCCTTCCAGTTTACCTGGTAGCATGTTCTGACCAAGATCGAAATTGTCATCAGCCCAGCACTTGCGCGTGACCTGATTGGATGCTTATTCTTTTAGGACAAAAGACAGAGGACGAAGGCTTGGAAGACAACGGCCTAGAAGAAGATTCCAGGGATGCGCAGGTAGGTCCCACCAGGGCGCCCGCAGCAGCCCTGCACTGGGCCCACCTGGCTGTTGATGCGTCTTGTCGCTCTCCTCAGGGTGCGGAAGCTGATCTGGACGCCTTGAAGCACGTTGGCACGGTGGATGATCGCGCGTTAGAGGAAGCAGAAGCCCAGAATAGTAACGTTGCAGATTTGGGGGAGGGCGGCGCCAGCGACAGCGCTCTGAACTCCTTCTGTGGCAGCAAAGAGTACGTGGCTGCACAGCTGGGACGGCTTCCGGCTCGGCTCGTGGCACACGCTGTAGGTAACTTGGGGACACGGGGCACGTGTGAGCGGCCGAGAGCCTAGCTCAGACCCGTGAGCTCGCGGCTCTGTGTGTAACCCTCGGTAGTGAATTAGCTCCGCTTAACTTCCACGTGGCCAGGTACTGAAACACGCATAGCTTCTCACCCTTTCTGAACAGAAGTCTTAAAACAAGGCTGGCACAGTGATGCAAGTTCCTTTGGCTGTGGAGAGAGTGCAGAGAAAACAGATTCCTTGCGCCCGAGTGCTGTGGCTCCTGAGCCGTGAACCTTCTGTTCCTAAGTCACGAACTCCTAGTTGACCTGCCCTGTGTTGGCATCGGGTCGCACCAGGCGACTGGGTGGACCACCTTCTCAGCTGGGTGTCTGTCATGCACACCTTTTTTCTAACTTCCCCTTTTTACAGAGGCCTCCAGGTACTGGGCTCTAATCTAGAAAAGGCAAAAGAGATCTTTGCGTATGTCACTTAAAAAGTAAAAGGCCTGCACTGGAGGCCTAGCTCAGTGGTATAGCTCTTGCCTACCTATCGTGTGAGGCCCTGGCTTCCATCCTTAACACCCCCCCAAAGGCCTTTAAATTCAGGGTTTGTGGCAGGGTACTGGGGAGTAAAGATTGAGTTCGGGGGCATTCTACTTCTGAACTACACCCCCAGCCCTTTTTTACTTTTTTTTTTTTTTTTTTTTTTTTTTT
>PVLC010040260.1:0-13929 GCA_004027655.1 Graphiurus murinus
GGGGAGGAGGAGGAGGAGGAGGGGAGCAGGGGAGCAGGGCCGAATGGCAGCAGCAGGGCCTTGGGAGCCGGCGCTATACCGCTGTGTCCCACGGGCGGGCTCCGGCAGGCTCTGCGCGCCCTTCCCGTGGCTCTCTGCACACGGCTCGCAGCTAATGCACCACAATTGCTTTTTCATTAGCAGCCACAGACTTCGCATCCAGCAGCTCCCGACCACTGAGGTTTGCCGTTAATGGTGGCCTCGTGCGCTGAGACGCGAGGCTGAGCAGTTTCCTCCGCTGCTTGAACAAAGAGTGCCACTTCATTACCTGCTCCCGGGTCAAGCGGGAGGGAACGAGCGCCGCCTCGCCAGATGGCCCACGTGCCGGCCTCCCCAGTTCCCCCGGCTTCCAAGCGCGTTCGTTCCAGAGAGTTCTCCATCAAAGCCCAAGCGCAGGGAGACACGTTTCCCCGCCGGCACGCCCTCAGCATGTGGGAAGGGGGACCCGTGTAGATCTAAGTCAAACTAATTAGCTGTCAGCTGCACCACATCTGGAGATCAAATATAAACTGTTGGCATCAAACCCCGTTCCGGTCCCTGTAGTTTCCGTTCTCCTGGTACCACGCCATCCTTTGTAGCGCGGCCTGAATATGTTTCTCCATGCTGACAAGAAGCCAGTGGCCCGTCAAGCGTGGAATCCAAGTCATCTGCTCGGGGACTGTGTACCTCTTTATTTTGTGCTGGGTGAAGTTAGGGACCCGGTCCTGTGCAGGGATGGTGGTTGGGAGTGGACAGTCACACTCTGGGCCCATCAGAATGCAGTTTTCATAGAGAAAGTAGAAGTGGCTATGTGGAAATTTTGGCTGAATAGTGGAAAAGAATGACAAATTTGGGTAAACAGCATGTACAAATGTGTAACATTGAGCCTGGCACGGTGGCACATCCTGTAATCCCAGTACTTGGGAGGCTGAGGCAGGAGGGTCGGGGGCTCAAGGCCAGCCTCAGCAACTTAGCAAGACCCTGTTTCAAAAACTAAAAAGGGCCTAGGTGTAGCTCAGATGTAGAATGCCCTGCAGTTCAATCCCCAGTGCCACAAAACAAAAACATGTAACAATGAATTCCACTATTATGCATAACTATAATGCACCAGTAAAAAAATTGGGGTAAATGTAAATATTACACAAGAAAACATGAACAGATCTCGATTTGAAGAAGAGCCCTTTCCTGGCGACGTGTGGCAGGTGTGTGCACAGCTGCCTGTGAACAGGACCCTTTGCCGCTGCTATGTTGTGCGTGCAGAGATCACAAACCAGGTCTGCAAGGAGTCCTTTTGACGGGTCTCCAGCTGCACCGGGCCGGGGGCTTGCCCGTGGGTGCCGGAGCACTGCGGTGATCATGAGCCTTCAGAAGAGGTATGTGCATCTGGCAGTGGGAGAGTGGCCAGAGAACAGAGCCAGCAGCAGTTTTATTCTATTTAGATATTTAAAGTGTTTTTCCCCTGGTGGAAAATAATCTGTTTCTGGTTTAAGTTGATTTAAAATCACTGCCATGTTATTGTAAATAATGTGACACCTCGTTTCTTAAAGGAGCTTGGGATATGGCTATGGAATCCCAAGTATACAAATGACAAATTGGCTCTGTGAATTTGATTCTTCTGTATAACAAAAGATGGGTAATTTTTTGTGTGCGCACTTTGGAATCTAAGGAACCCTCACCATGGGGCACTACTAGAAACTATCCACTAGGTGGCAGCATACCTTTAGGTTTTTAACAGCCCAGTGGTTCTCATAGTGTGGTCCAGGACTGGCAGATTCAGTACCAACTGGGGGTTTACTAGAAATGTGAATCGTCTGGCTCCACCCCAGGCCCCCTGAATCAGAATCTCTGAAAATGAGTCAGGCATGGTGGCGTATGCTTTTAATCCTAGTACTCGGGAGACTGACACAGTAGCATCACAGGTTCGTGGCCAGCCACAGCAATTCAGTGAGGCCCTTGGCAACTTAGTGAGACCTTATTTCAAAATAAAATAATAAAATAGGGCTAGGGGGTGTAGCTTGGATATAGAATGCCCATGGGTTTTATCCTCTGCAACACACACACACACACACACACACACACACACACACACACACACACACACAATCTCTGGGAATGGGGCCCAGAACTCGGATGTTTTTGGAACTGGGGATTGAACCCAGAGGCATTCTACATCTAAGCTAAACTCCCAGGTCTATTTATTTTTTATTTGGAAGCAGGATCTTACCAAATTGCTGAGAGCCTCACTAAGTTGTGAGACTGACCTCCAACCTGCGAACCTCCTGTCTCAGCCTCCCAAGTACTGGGATTACAGGTGTATACCACCATGCCCACTTATGACCTGTTTTTGTAAATGAAGTTTTCTTGGTACACAGTCACACTCATTTTTATATTGTCTATGGCTGTTTTCAGGTTACAGAGGCGAAGTCGAGTAGTTCAACAGATATAGTGCGGCTGTAAAGCCTAATAGAGTTACTAACTGGTCCTTTGCAGAGAAAGGTGTAGATAGAGCAGGAGGGGTTATTTAGCAGAGGCTTGGGGGATTGAGTCTCCTGGCTCCACGCAGTTGAGGGGCTCCAAGTGGGACACCTTCAGTAGCAAAAAGCCAAGAGTTGTCTGGGTGGAGAGAAAGAGCTGGATGGGGGAGGAGGTTGGCCTGGGTGAGGCTGGGAGAGACACAGATGCTTGAACCATTAAATATATGCTGATGTCCACGGGGCAAAGAGCGACCAGCACATCTTCTGACAGGAATCACCGTGACTCATCTGCAAAGCACAAGTACTTACTTATTTATAGTCAACTCAGTTGACGCTTGTTGGGATTTTAATTTACATTTTAAAAAATTTTCATCCACTTGCTTTCTGAGGACTTGAGGTGAGAGTATAGAGAAAATCCAGGTGTGGTGGCTGAGACAGAGGATCGAAGGTTCGAGGACAGCCTCAGCAACTTAGTCAGACCCCCAGTCACTTAGTGAGACACTGTTTCAAAATAAAAAAAAGGGCTGGGGGTATACCTTGTAGGTAGAATGCCCCTGGGTTCAATCCCTAGTACCAACAGAAAAAAGAAAAAAAAAGTGCAGGGAAAAGTAAGACATTTGTCAATAAGACAGAATGGGTCCTGTTCTATACTGCCCTGTCCACTGGAGTCTGTGTTGGAATTTCTTGCCATATATATATATTTGCAGTACTGGGGATTGAACTCAGGGGCATTCTACCTCTCAGCTATACCCCAACCCTATTTTTATTCTTTATTTTGAAACAGGGTCTCACTAAGTTCCAGAATGCCTCACAAGGTAGCTGAGGCTGGCCTCGAACCTGGATCTTCCGGTCTCAGCCTCCCAAATGCTGGGATTACAAGCGTGTGCCACCACGCCTGGCTTTCTTGCACAATATTTTCTATGTGTTTGAAGTCTCTTGTGTTCTGGACAATTTTCATGCATGGCATCTGTGGAATTCCCACAATAGTTCTGACAAATAGACATCAATCCTTCCACCGACAGGGAAGAGGAAATGGTTCAGACGTCAGGTCAACCAGCTGGACCTTGGACTTGAGCCCCTGGACAGAGCCTGGTGCTGGTCAGAGCTGTACTGGGCAGCTCCAGGCTCCCCCACCTTGAACGTCTTTCTAATTGTGCTATTCTTGGTCCTCTTTTTATAGACTGGCAGCTAGGCCTTGCAGACTTACTTAAGTTGTTATATTATTATCCTTCCTAGTAGGGCCCTAATTAATTAATCATATAGACATAGTTCCCCGTTTAGTCCATTAAGTCAATTGAGGTGTTCAGCCAGAGGTGCCAGAAGCTGTGGGCAAGGCGCAGCGGTCCCAGGCTGTGGGCTCTGACATCTAGGAGACTCGGGGCAGAGGGACAAAGGCGAGAGGCTCGTGCTCAGAACCCAGGTCCCTGTGACTTGCCATCATGGGGCAACAGGAAGGAAATCAGCAAAACCAGCTCCACGGGCAGGACAACGGGGAGACCCTGATCTAGGTCTCCACATCCACTCTTATTTTGTGTCCACGGCACTGAAGGTGGAGCGGGGTTGTTGCTTATACAGCACAACTAGGCCACCACTGGATCTTTTGGGGGCCTAAATTCCCCGCCCCAGTCCTGCTCCGTCCCTGCAATGGGCCACACCGTTGGAGAGCAAAGGCGCAAAGGTGGGTGATGAGGGCTTACCTACAGAAGCCATCGGTTCAGAGGACACCGCCGCCGGGGTATGTTTACCTGTGGAATTGATCTCTTGAAGAGTTCCTGAGAACAGCTGTGTGGGCGCAGGCGACAGGGACGCTGATGTGAGCGGGGAGGGGTGGGTGTCCTTGGGGCCATCACCAGAGCAACGATCCTGACAGTGGGCAGCTGCAGCTGGAGGAGGAGATGGGACTTAGGAAAGAGGAGAAGCAGGGAAGGGTCTCGGGGTCAGCAGGGAAGGGTCTTGGGGTCCACTGCCCCCCACAAGCTTGCTGGGGTTTCCAGCCTGGGTCGTGCACACTGACGGTCCTGGGTCACCCCTGGAGCCACAGGGCTGGGACTCAGATCCATGGCTTCTCTGAGGCCCAGCACCTCCACACTCTCTCCCTGCACTGCCCTGGTGAGCTCGGGAACCACGTGGGATCTGGCCTTCTGCAGGCTTCTCCGCTGGAGGCCAGGCCCTGGTGGGCAGGCCTTCCCGCCAATCCGGTCCTGCCCGGGTGACCACTGATTCTCTTCGTCTGCCCCTGGGCACTGCTCCGGAGGCCTCTGGGCCAGTGTCCGTGGGGTTTGGACTGGAGCCGGGGCCCCCACGTTCTGCTGCCTATCAGAACTGTCTCCTGAGGTGTGCCCCAAGGTGAAGGCCAGGTGTCCTGCCTAACAGCTGCAGAAACAAGGCTGGGAAGGGCTCGGCTCCCAGTGAGCAGCAAATTGTTTCTGAAAGAAACACGAGCAGAGCTGGGCCCCGCCGCCTGCCCCTGGATCTGGTGAAACTTCGGCATGTTTTTCCAAAGCCCTGGGTTTGGCCAAACTGGGAATGTCACAGGTTTTCTGGGCCTTTACTTTAAGGTCAAGAGTACTTTGAAGGCCATCTTTTCTGCTGTCTGTTTTCACAGGCCCCAGGGTGAGCTGGGGAGCGGGAGCTGTTCAGAAGAGCAGATTTCAGGAATCGGAGGCCGGAGGCCGAAGCAGGGCAGACTGGTGCATCCCATAAACACAGATCCCTGTCCCCTTGCAGAGGGAGAAGGCCCTGGAAACAGTGGCTGAGGCTGGGGCCCTGATGGGGACAAGGGAGACCTGGGAACAGGGTCTTGCTAAGTTGTTGAGGCTGGCCTCAAACCTGCAATCCTCTGGTCTCAGCCTCTCAAGTACTGGTCACAGGCCTGGGCTACCATGCCCAACTCCTTCTGGCTTTCTTGCTCTGCACCCACCTCACGAGGGTCTTGTCTGTGGCACTGAGAGAGGCATCCCAAGCTCTGTGATTAGGCTCGGAGGCCCAGGTCTTTCAGCTCTGTGGAGGATGCAGAAATAGAATCCCAAAGGCTCTGGCTCCTGATCTCCGGCGGCCCCCTGGCCCCGCTCCACTGCCCGCAGGCTCCGAATCCCTGCAGGAAGGGCAGACGGTGCTCCCTGGGCCGCCCTGCCTGCTGCGGTGGCTCGAGTCAAGCTTGGGATCGGTCCTGCCCTGTTTGTGCCTTAATGGTAACGCGGGGCTCCAGACAACCAAGATGTGTTTCCAAACATGCTCAGTCTTTTTATTCTGGCCTCATGTTGGAAAAATCGGCTCTAGTGCTTTTGGAGTCAATTCCACCGGGACCCTGGTGACAAACCACTCTGGCCATGTCTGGCGGTTTAGAGTGTCATCGGAGCCCTTTGACGGAATTACAGCTGCAGCTCTGCGCCCCGGCTGTCTCTCTGCCCTCGCCCTACACGGAAAGAAAGAGCTGGCAGCAAAGCAGGATGTGTGCCTGCACAGCATGGCCTGGAGTCCCCACATGCCACCGTGTCTCGGCATTGGTGCTGGAGGGCCCAGCAGGGCCAGGCACCGCAACGGGTGACTAGACGCAGCGTTTCTCTGATGCAGCTCAGTTCCCCGTTCCACATGTGTTACTTAATTAAAGGGCGCTCGCAGCCTGCCAGAAGATGCCAGATCTTCCTTTCCTGGGCCAATGGGTAGCGAATGTGCTTCCTCCTTTCTGCTCTTAATTCTTTCTGTCTCTGTCTCTCTGTCTCTGTGACACACACACACACACACACACACACACACACACATACACACACACACACACACACTCTTAGATCAAATAAGAGCTCCACTTTTGAGTAATTTGAGATTACTCCTTGGTGAGGACTTTTTTTTTTTTGTGCCACTGGGGATTGAACCCAGAAGCATTCTACCTCCTAGTGACACTCCCAGCTCTTTTTATTTTTTATTTTGAAACAGGGTCCCACTAAGTTGCAGAATCTGGCCTCCAACCGGCCATCCTCCTGTCTCGGCCTCAGCAAGTATTGGGTGAGGACCCTGATAGTTTTGGCTACAGCAGCTTAAGGCAAGAGGGTTAGTCCCAGCTCTTCCCTCCAGTGCTCTCTGGATGGACTTGAAGTTGGGGTCCAGGGAAAGGGGAGTCAGGGGCTGGTGTCTTAGACCACACTATTCCTGGCAGGGCCGGTGTGGACAGGAGCGACCCTGACTGCCCCTTGTCCTAGGTGGGCCCCTGGACGGCCTCCTGGCAGTTTCTGCCTCCCCCACCCCCACGGTCTCCCCCTTCCTTCTGCCTTGCCCCGTCTGGTCTGAGTGCATTGGAACATAGCAAGCTATTGTTCCAAAGACAATTAAAAAGATTGGGAAATGTGGTGGTGTCACTCCCTGTCCCCGGTTAGAATTCGATGTGTGTGTTCGGAGGAAGGGAGGGAGGGCTGCCGCCAAGGTAGAGCCAACACAAGGGATCAAGGGAGAAGAAAAAAGAAACGGGCCAGGATTAGACACCCTCAAAAAGAAGATGAGAACAAGCACACACCCCCGGCCTTGGTGACAGATTGAAAAGTCCTTAGCGGCCCGCGAGGGGTTTTCCAGCGGCTATCGCCTCCTCGTCCCGGCCATTAACCGGAGCGCAAATTACTCGCAGAGGACCCTCGGCTGTCAGGCGCCGTCACCAGCGTGCTTTACGGCTTCTGAGCACTAGGTCCCCCACGGGCCCTCGGCCCCTCTTCCCTGTTCAGCGCGGAGCTGGACTTCAGAGCTTGTAAATCCAGCACGCTTCCCAGGGGCTGGCCGACGTCTCCGGTGGAGGGGCCGGGTGAGGATTTTATGGGTTTGGCCATAGTTTCGGGGGAGCACGGTTTACAGGTGTTACAGGGTTAAAGGATGCCTGGGCGGCGGTGTGGGCACCGCGGTGCTGCGCCGGCACGAAGGTGGCGCATGCGCTGTGGGGGGGGGGGGATGTCAGCGCAGGCCCTGGCTGCCGGCTTCAACCTGCTGTCTTCCTGCCCTTCACACTCCTCGTAGGTCGGGGCCCTGAGCCCGGCTAGCTCCTCAGCCTGGTCCCTGCCGCCCTTCCCTACCTGGGTGGAGTGATTCTCAGGCCCCTGGCAGCCCCCACTCCCTCTTGGGTGGCTTTGCCCATTTAGAACCACCCCTGGCCGGTTATATCAACAGAGATGGAGGCCAGGCACTGCCTCTCCACCCAGAAGCCACTTGCTCTGTACAGTCTTCTCAAGGCCCCGGGGGTCCCCATCTCCAGTCCCCGGAGCCCCTGCCCTTGCTAGTCTCCATTCATCTTCTGGAGCCGGGCATGGTGGCACACACTTGTAATCCCAGTACTTGGGAGGCTGAGACAGGAAGATCACAGGTTCAAGGCCAGCCTTAGCAACTTAGCGAGACCCTCAGCGATTTAGCCAAACCCTATTTCAAGAAAAACCATAAAAAGAAGTTAGGGGTGTAGCTCAGAGGTAGAATGCCCCTGGGTTCAATTCTAAGTACAAAGAAAAAAAATGTCTTTGAAAATCTTTTCTCTGTCACTTCCTGGCTGTGTGATCTTGGACACATTACTTCACCACCTGGGCCTCAGTTTCTCCTCTGTAAAACAGAGGTTCCCAGAGAGTGCCTGCATCAGAGACAGGTGGAGGATTACGTGGTGCTCAGTGCCTGCGCCTGGCCCTCGGGTGAACAGTTTATTAATACTGTTCTTGTCACCACGCTGACTCATCCTGCACGGCCTGTTAGTCCTGTGGCCACACAGCCTGCCTGGAGTCACTCTTCATTCCTGGGAGCTCTTTTTTTATTTTTATTTTTTGTGGTACTAGGGATTGAACCCAGAGGCATTCCACCTCTGAGCTACACCCCCAGTCCTATTTCTTATTCTTTATTTTGAAACAGGGTCTCCCTAAGTTGCAGAGGGCCTCACTAAGTAGCTGAGGCTGGCCTCGAACCTGTGATCCTCTGGTCTCAGCCTCCCAAGTACTGGGATGACAAGCGTGTGCCACCACGTCCAGCACTCCCGGGAGCTCTTGAGACATTGGCTTCTGGGGTCCCTGACAAGCGTCCCATGTGGGAGTGGAGACAAGGCTTCCCGGCACGCTGCCTGGGTGCTGGCCCTGGGTCTCACGGCCTGAGAGGAGCAGGCTGGGTCTCAGGCTCTGTTGTTCTGGGTTTCTCGGGATTTGCAGCTGCATAGGAAATGCTTTTCCTGAAGACTTCAGAGTTGTTTGTGGGGGGAAGGCGGGGGCCTGGGGGTCTGAAAGGGCTCTTGCAAGCCTGTCCTTCTGGGGCACCTCGAGGTCCTCCTGGGGCCCGTCTCCCAGGCCGAGTGCTCCTGGCTCTCTGACATCACCCACTGCACAGAGACCCTGTGCCCTGTCCACCCTGCTCCGCCCTGCCGTCTGGGGAAGGAGGGCCCCGCATGGCACCCAGGGGTGGCCAAGCTCTCCTGCTGGGGTGGGCGTGGGGGCCTTTGCTTCCAGCCCTCTCTGGTGTGCAGCATTGTGCAGACAAAAGAGAACGGAGCTTGGGTTTCAGGGTGAGACCCGGCCCTGCACATCCATCAGACCCTGCCTGCCCCCTCTCCCTCCCTCCCTTCTTTCCTTCCCTTCTTTCTCCTTCTCATGTCCGCTTTGCACTGTGGAGGGGAAGTTTCAATTGTGAAAGGATCACTTGTCAAGATAAAAATCACACTGTTCGACAATGCCACTGCTGGGTCTCTGACAGCCTCAGGGATGCGCCAGGGGACGTTGTCACGGGTGTGCCTGGCGCAGAGGTGATCCCCCCCCAGGTCTGAAGCCCAGCCCCCACCTCTTTCTGAATGTGCCACTTAAGCACTCTGGGCTTGGTCTCTTCATCTGTCAAAAGGGAAGGGTCACAACTCCTGCCTCCGGGAGCAGCATGCGTTCTTGCACAGACAGGCTTGGAGCCGTGCTGACCCAGGGCAAGCTGTCCTCACAGTCTGCTTTTATACAGGAACCGGCAGAGTTTGGGCGGGAAGGCCCGGCGTCCACAGGGAATCTCAGCGGAGCGTTTCCTGCCTGGGCCAGATGGGATGGAGCTCTCCAAAGCAACTGCTCTTCAGAATCACCCAGGGAACGTCAACAAATTCATCCACCAACCTTGGGTGTCTCCGATTTCCTTCCCTGGCACGCGTGCTCAGCTGGGGTCACGTGGCTTGCCGGGCTCCGCTCTGGGCTCTCCCACCAGAGACTGATCACTGGACGAGTGGCCCCGCCTCCCCGAGCCTCAGTTTCCTCATCTGCTCCACGAGAGTGACCTCAGTGTGTGCTATCTTACTGTCAGGATCTGGCAGGAAGACGGGCTGTGTTCTGTGACGTGGTTCTTCGCCTGGTTCCTCGACTGGGTTCTGGGGCCACAGCAGAAAGGACAGCGCCCTCGGGGCCGAGCAGAGATGGCAGTAGACAGGCCTCCAGGCCACAGTGCCTGCCTCAGTTTCCCTTTATGAAGTGTTGTTTCTTTAGATTCCTAACTTGTTGCCTTAAACTGCGCTCAGATGCTGGCTTGTGCTTAGCGCTGTGCTGCCAAGGCCTGAGGAAGCCATGCACTTGCCCTGGACACGGGCAGCTGCTGGCCATGGCCCTGCGTCTGCAGCTCCCTCTCCACTTCTCTGCTCTGCTGTGGGGTGCGGGTGAGCAAGCTATTCTGGAAAGTGGTTAGGAGGTTCCTCAAAAAAGAAAAATAGGTTTAGCTTATGATCCAGCCATACCACTCTAGGTATAATCCTGTCTTAGTTCGTTTAGTATTGCTGTAACAGAATACCACAGATGGAGTGATTTATAAAGAAAAAAAAATCATTTCTCACAGTGGTGGGGCTGAAAATTGAGGATCAAGGCTCCCATACCTGGCGAGGGCCTTCCTGCAGAGCAAACGGAATCAGTACGGCAGCCAGGCGTGGTGATGTACACTTATAATCCCAGTACTTGGGAGGCTGAGACAGGAGGATCACAGGTTCGAGGACAGCCTCAGCAAGTAGCGAGACTCTCATCAACCTAGTGAGACCCTGTTTCCAAATAAGAAATAAAATTGGGCTGGGGGTGTAGCTCGGAGGTGAATGCCTCTGGGTTCAATCCCCAGAACCACACACACATACAATAAAGAAATTGGTCAAAGAGAGAGCTGCACACTGGTGTTCACTGCAGCATGGTTCATAATAGACATGATATAGAACCAACCTAAGTGTCCCGGAAACATGGTACATGTGCACAGAGGAAAACAGCCTCAAAAAAGAAAGAGATTCTGTCATTTGTGATGACATGGATGGCGCTGGAGGATGTTATGCTAAATGAAATAAGCCAGGCACAGGAAGACCCATGTTGCATGTTTTCTCTCTCCTATAGGTGGAATCTAAAAAAAAAAAAAAAAAAAAAAAATTGATCTCCTAGAACCATAGAGTAGAATGGTGCTTACCAGAGGCTGGAAGGAAGGTGTTGGTCAAAGGGAATGAAACTTCGGCTGAACTGGAGGGATAAGTTTTCGTGACCTGTCGTACTACAGGGTGACCACAGTTAATAATAATGCACTCTCCGTTTCAAAATTGAGAGAATAGATTTTAATGCCCTTCCCACAAGAAGAGGATAAGTTGGTGAGGTGTTGGGTATGTTAATCAGCTGGGATGACTCTTTCTACTACGTATACTTAGATCAAAACATCACACTTCACCCCATGAGTATGCACAACTATTATTCAATTAAAATGAAATAAAAGAGAAAGCAAATTTTATTAAAAGTAGAGGGCAGCTCAGGCCGGGAGGCGCGTCTGTGGAAACGCGGGGACAGAGTGGCCCCGCTGACGCCGCGCCTCTGCTCCCCGCCGGCTTCCCCGTGCTCCCGTGCCAGACCTGTGCGCATGTGCGCGGCGAAGGACTCGGAGGGTCCACTCGCGCTGGAGTCGGAGTCACCTTGGCAGGGCCGCGTCTTCCTAACAGGAGGCCGGCGTCCCTAATCCGGCTGAGATTGGGGCGGCGGGCTGCAGGCCCGGCCAAGGAGCCCTGCGGGGCGCACCCGGGGCGCACACCTAGGGATGGGTTGCTAAACCGACCCGGGGCTGACCTGGGGACCATGCACGTCTGTGGATGTGAGTCCAAGTCTGAGAGAGGAGCGTGCGAGCGTGCGTGCATAAGAGCGTGTAGAGGAGGACGTGAGAGTGGGTGTGAGGGGCTGCTTTGAGAAGGAGAGTTTGGTGGCCTCAGCAGGGCAGAAGCAAGGCCCCTCTGCACGTTGTCCCCTGTCCCCGGAGTTGCGGAGGGCCTTGAACCTGCAATCCTCCTGTCTCAGCCTCACAAGTACTGAGATAACAAGTGTGTGCCACCATGCCCAGCTATTGCATACATATTTGATACACACTTTAAAAAAGAATAAAAATCCTGCCGGGCGTGGTGGCGCACGCTTGTAATCCCAGCATTCGGGAGGCTGAGACCGGAGGATCTGGGTTCGCGGCCAGCCTCAGCTACCTAGTGAGGCACTCTGCAACTTAGTGAGACCCGGTTTCAAAATAAAGAATTAAAAAAAAATAGGGCTGGGGTGTAGCTCGGAGGTAGAATGCCCATGGGTTCAATCCCCAGTACCGCAAAAAAAAAAAAAAAAAAAAAAAAAAAAAAAAAGAATAAAAATCCTACTCTCTAGAACGTGAGAAGATAATAAAACAAAGATTATATAAATAGAATGAACATAAAGATGAACTGTGTGATCTTCACATTCATACTATATAGTTATTAAACTAATCTTTTGCAGTTCACTTATTTGAAACTGGAGTTGATGGAGGATGTTGTACTGTGTAAGTATTAGTTAAGGGCAAAGGGACATTTGTTTTAAATAAGGAAGTGACATAACTCAGGTTGAAGAACAGTGTTTGTAACCTGCAGTTGGTAATTTCACTAGAACTTTTTCTTTTTGCCTCAGACCAGTGAAAACATTCTCAGGGTGGGGGTGGGAGCATCACGCTGGGACCCGGGGGCTGGGAACCACTGTGGGGTGACTCAGCCATGGGGAGGGACCCCAGCCCTGCTCTGTCCACCCTGGAGGGACTTCACGTGGAGCCCTGAGTCCTGTTTGGGGAGGGCTGTGGGAAGCGAAGGGAAATGAGGTGCAGTGCCTGGAAGCACTGCAGGAGGGGGCTCGGGCTGCAGCACTTCCCCTGGGTGGGAGCAGTACCGAGGTCAGCACTGTGTGGTCAGCACTGTGTGGTCAGAGTGAGCACATCAGCCAGTCTACTCACTGAAGGAGTGATGAGAAGTAGTGATCTCCCTGCTGGTGGAAGTATTCAAGCAAAAACCTCTCAAAGATGGCATATGGGTATTGGAGTCCTGTTGGGCTTGTCCTATGGGTTCTATGAGTCCTGGGGCTGGGGTATTTTTTTGTTTGTTTGTTTTGTGTTTTGTGTGTGTGTATGTGTGTGTGTGCATGTGTGTGTGTGTGTGTGTGTGTGTGTGTGTGTGGTACTGGGGATCAAACCCAGGGGCATTCTACCTTTGAGCTACACCCCAGCCCTATTTTTTATTCTTTTATTTTGAAACAGGGTCTCATTAAATTGCGGAGGGTCTCACTAAGTAGCTGAGGCTGGCCGTGAACCCGGATCCTCCTGTCTCAGCCTCTCAAGTACTGGGATTACAGGCGTGCTCCACCATGCCCGGCTGGGGCTGGGGCATTTCTAAAGCATGCCTCCAGGTGAGTGCCCCGACAGTATTCAGAGGCGGCTCACCTGTCCCTCCCGAGGCCCTCCAGCTCTTCCCTGCAAAGCTGGTGCTCCCCACTTTTGACCACCTCAAGCCCCATCTTTATCTGCATTTGAAGGTGGCTTCCATCACCCTCTCTGACACCCAGCTCTGGCCACCACATGTAACCCCAGGACACTCTGGCTAGTGCTGGCTCGCAGGACCCAACTGTTAACTCTTCAAGAATTTTATGAGCCCACATCATTAGCGATTACATTATAGAAGTTTACAATTAGATTAGATTTAAAAGACAAGGGCTATTCAAAACTTGCCACTTCCTAATTATTTCCCTACATTTTGCTATTCTTTATGCTCTGGAGGGTACTTACACTCATTGGATCTGTGCGGTAGAGACTCTCTGTGTTTGGTGACTTCACATGAGGAGCTGGAAATTGGCTGTGGCGGGAAGTGTTTACACCACAGAGATTGGCAGACACCGCAGGTCAGGACTCACCCACTGGAGAGCTAGCTGCTAAACATTTACCAGCTGTGGCTTCTGCCTGCACCAACTTGGGAATCTCGCTGACCACCGTGTGTTATTATATTCTAGAGAAGTCTTGAGACCAGCAGCCTCATGTGCCAGGATGGGAATCTGCTGGTTTTCCTAAAACAACTGATTTTATGTCTAGCTCCTGGACACTTGTAGGAATGAGTTTCAATCATGTTTCCAACAAGCAGCACAGCTCATATTCTGCATGAGTTTTCTTTTCTTTTCTTTTTTTTTTTTTTTTTTTTTTT
>PVLC010040262.1:0-14050 GCA_004027655.1 Graphiurus murinus
GGGGGGGTGGTACTGGGGATTGAACTCAGAGGCATGCTACCGCTGAGCTATACCCCCAGCCCTATTTTTTATTCTTTATTTTGAAACAGGGTCTAGCTAAGTTGTGGAGTGCCTCACTAGGTAGCTGAGGCTGGCCTCAAACCCGGATCTTCCGGTCTCAGCCTCCCAAATGCTGGGATTACAAGCGTGCGCCACCACGCCCGGCTCCCAGCACCATTTATTGAAGAGACTGATCTTTCACAGTGTATGTTTTTTTTTTTTTTAATTTTTATACAGTGTATGTTTTGGGCATGTTTATCAACAACCAGTTGTCTATAGATGCACGAGGTCACTTCCGGGATCTCTGTTTTATTCTGTTGGTCTCTGTGTTGGTTTTTATGATAGTACCATGAAGTCTTGGTTACTGCAGCCCTGTAATATGCAGGTCAAGTATTGTGATATCTTTAGGTTTTTTTTTTTTCATTCAAGATTGTTTTGTCTATTCTGGAATTTTTGTGCTTCCATATAAATTTTAGGGATTTTTTTTAGTTCTTTGAAGAATGCCATTGGTGTTTGGATAAAGATTATGTTGAATCTGTAAATCACTTTGGGTAATGTGAACATTTTAACAATACTACTTCTGGGAGTGACAGACTCCAATACAAATGTAGTGGGGGATTTCATCTTCTAGTTTTCATTAATGGACATATTATCCAGACTAAAAACAAATCAACAAAGAAACACCAGGGTTAAATTATACTGTAGACCAAATGAACCTAACAGATATTTACAGAATATTTTATGAAATAGCTGCAGAGTATACTTCCTTCTCATCAGCACAGGTTAGAACACACATTTGGCCACAGAATAAGTCTTAATAAATTTTTACAAATTGAAATCATAGCATGTATCTTCTCTGACAGTAATAGAGTAAAACTAGAAATCAACAACAAAAGAAACTACAAATCATGCAAACACATGGAAACTAAATGACACGCTGATGAATAAACAATGGGTCATTGAAGGAATCAAAGGAAAAATTCAAAAAATTGTTTATACTTTCTGGTCTATTCTTGTCACTTTCAGGAGAATTTGTAATTGCTTGTTGAAGCATTTTTTTAGGATGAGTCTTTAAATTTTTTTGCCAGAAAATCCCAGAGCCTGATTCATCTCAGCATCAGGACCTGTTGGCTATCTTTTCTCATTCATGTTGTGATTTTTTTTTAACAGTTCTTGGCACGATGACTGGCTTTGGGTGGCATCCTGAGAGGTTTGGACATTAGATTATGAGATTGTGGACTGTACTTCGTGTTCTTCTTTTTCAGCAGGGAGTCTCCTTGTTGGGATATTGCATAAGGCACCGGATGGGTGTGTAAATTGAGACACCACCCTAGTAAGTGTGTGGTACTGACTCATGCAGCCTCATTGCAGGTCAGTGGGGTAGGAGTTTGGCCGTCCCTTCTGTCCAGTTGGTCTAGAACATTTGTAGTGGCAGTAGAACCCTGCCTAGCCCTGCCTCATTGGCTTCATGCACAGGTGTAAGATCAGCTTTCTAGCAGGCTATAATGACACCATTAAGGGATGGGGGTGGGTAGGAAGCAAAGGTCCAAGTAGCCTCGTCTCTAACCACCTCGTTTCACTTTCAGATACTGTGTGGGTGTAGGCGAGGGCTCAGCAGCCACTGGGCTCTGCTGACAGCAGGGGTGGAGAGGTGGAGAGTGCTGACTCCTATCACCCAGTACCCCTTCATGCTGGGTTCTTTGGGGCTCAGCTCAGCACTTGGTCCTGCTCCCATGAGGCTGCTGGGAGGACCGGAGTGGTGACTAGTCCTGCTTCCCACTGCCTTGTCCCGTCTCTTTGCTGACAGTGAGGGTGAGGTTGAGGGCCGCACTGGACTTGGTTGACATGGGGTGGTGGTGCATGAAGCATTGTGATGACTGGTCCCTCGGTACAATGTTCTGTGAAGACTGGATCAGCTGGGGAGGTGGCGGGAACTTGGATCCCTGCCGATTGGAGCTTCGTCTGCTTCCATTGGGTAGGAAATGGACGGTCAGCCCAGCCAATGTGTCCCCCTCGGGGACTCTCATTCCCACCACGTGCTTCTTCCAGGCACTGATCCCACTACCTACTTCTATGGGGTCATGGGGTGGAGTCAAGATCAACCGATCACTTGGTCCTGCTGAAGGTTTTAGCTCTAAGAGGGAGGGCGTAGTAGGAATGAGGTTACTCCATATTGGTAAACTGAATAATCTAGGGTTAAGCATTTAAAAGATTTTTGGTGTGTGTGTATGTGTATGTGTGTGTGTGTGTGTGTGTGTGTGTGTGTGTGTGTGTGTGTGTATGTGTTATATTACTGGGGTATTCTACCTTTGAGCTACACCCTCAGCCCCATTTTATTTTATTTTTTTTTGTGGTACTGGGGATTGAACTCAGGGGCATTCTACCTCCGAGCTACACCCCCAGCCCTATTTTTTATTCTTTATTTTGAAACCAAGTCTCACTAAGTTGCGGAGGGCCTCACTAAGTAGCTGAGGCTGGCCGCGAACCCGGATCCTCCGGTCTCAGCCTCCCGAATGCTGGGATCACAAGCGTGCGGCACCACGCCCGGCTCCCATTTTATTTTTTGTTTTGAAACAGGATCTCATTAAGTTGCTGAAGGCCTTGCTAAATTGCTGAGGCTGGCCTCAAACCTGCAATTCTCCTGTCTCAGCCTCCCAAGTATGAGGATTAGAAGTGTGCACCACTGTGCCTGGCTGAATTTAAAGGATTCTGCGTCAAAGAGAAGTGGTCTAGGAGAGTGTGGGAAATAATGTGTTGCTGTTAGTCAAAGGATAGATTTACATGATTTCTAAAGAAATCTTGGGCATTCTGCATTCACACCTTTCAATTAACCAGGTAGTTTTCTTTACAGGCATTTATCTTAAGAAAAACCAATCACAATTATGCATAAATATTTAGGGACAAGGATATTTTACAAGGTGGTAGTCAACGGCTTATTCCACTTAGGTATTATTTTCCTTGATGTGCTATTTTAACTAATGTACAAATATAGTCTTCTCACAAAAACTCAAACAATGTAGAAGTATAGATATTGTTTAAAAGATCTTTTGCTGGCCCCATGACTACCTACTCCTTGCTTAAAGACTGTGTTCCATGCACAAGTATTCTCATATACATACTGGTCAATGCATAATTGCAATTATACATGGGATTATTCTGTGCATACCTTTTCTCAGCGTGCTGTTTTCATGTAACAGTGTATCTAGGTTATTTTCATCTCCATAAATGTAAGGTTACCTCTCTCTTGTTTGCATTTTTTATCAGCAAACATAATAAATTTATTTGAGTATTTCATATAATTAAAGTGTTATATTGCTTATATATTATCTATTAAAGTGTTAAATTGCTCCTTTATTAATATTCAGGGTTGATATGGTGGAGTCATGAGAATTGTAATCCCAGCAGCGGATAAGTCTGCTGTAATGGATTTACCTGAGTGGTACGGGTAGACCAGTAGGCTGTGGCTGGAGAAGGTAGGTCCCTGGGGATGTGGCCTTGGAGATTATAGATGGTCCTTCCTTCTCTCTGCTCTCTCTCTTGCTTCCGGCCTCCATGATATGAGGAGCACAGCCCACGTGCTCTCCCTCTCTTTGCTTCCTGCTGCCATGTCCTGAGATCTGCGATCACTGGCCTCGCATGGACTAAATTTGAAACTGTAAGAAAATAAATCTTGCTTCTAAGTTACATGGTCAGTCTTTTAGATTAGAGCTGCAGGAATGCTGAGAGATACAAAAAGTTGGCAAGCATTTTAATGGGTGTAGGGAATGATCATGGTTCTTAACATGATGAAAGACAGCAAAGCAGACATCCACCTTCTGATGGAACTTTACATCCCAAAGATACTACAGACCAAACTTGAATCCAATCAAGCCTGTGGGTAATGGTCAATTAATAGGAAATACAGGGAAAAGAGGAGCATGTTCAACAGTACTACAGAGATGACATCAGCAAAATTCAAATAGAATAATGCAGTACGGATGCCCATTTGGTTCTCCAACAAAAATAAAAGGAAAAGAAAAAGAAATGGTGAAGAAATCATAGACAAGAGGAGTCTTGAAAAGCCTACTGTAAATATCAACTTGAAACAGATTAAAGACTTAAATATAAGACCTGAAAGTAGAAGTGTCACCAGATAGGGGTCCAAGGAGGTCTCCCAAAAGGGAGAAGGGGACCTCAATTCAGCACTGGCAGGTTCTTGACTTAGCACTGCAGAAAAGGAATTTCAGGATATATGAAAAGAATCACAAACACAGATTTATGTAGGAAAGCAAGGGACGGAGCAGGTGTACACTTAAAGGGAGAAGGAGTGCAGGTCCTTGGGAGTGAGATGCAGTCTCGGGAAGTGAGCTCTTCTATTTAAAGGAAATTTTGTAAGTAGTAAGTATGACAAGGGCATGTGGGTGACGTCAGCCAGGTAGCTCGATTCTATTGATTATGGAGCACAGAGAGGGTCATGGTGGTCTGGTTCTTCCATAACGTGTAGGTTAACAGATTACAGTCCATTGATCATGGCTAGACTATACCTATGACAAAAGCTTAGACTATACCTATAACATAAGCTTCTAGCAATATTTTCCCTTGGTTTTATGTAGTCTAAAAAAATACACTGTGGAAGCTAGCAATGTATGTAGGCCATAATCATGTAGACTCACAATACTCTAATATTCAAGGTTAGTCTGTCTATCTATCTATCTATCTATCTATCTATCTATCTATCTATCTATCTGTACTGCTGTACTGGGGGTGGAACCCAGAGGCAAAATTCTACTTCTAAGTCATATCCATATTTCTTATTTTGAAACAGGGTCTCACTAAGTTGCAGAGGGCCTCACTAAGTTGCCAAGGCTGGCTTTGAACCTGGATTTCTCCTGTTTCAGTCTCCAAAGTACTGGGATTACAGGCATACATCACCACACCTGGGTTATTTTTATTTTACTTTATTTAATAGAATTTATATCTGGAGGAAAACCGGCTTGGGGAGTAAAGGTGAGGGTGTTCATTGAGCTTCTCAGATTTAAAATTACAATTTTGCCAGGCATGATGATGTATACCTGTGATCCTGGTACTTGGGAGTGTGAGATAGGAGGATCACAGGTTTGAGGATAGCCTCAGAAAGTAGTGAGACTCTCAACAACCTATCAAGACCCTGTTTCAAAATAAAAATAAAATAGGGCTTGGAGTGTGTTTTGGAGGTAGATGCCCACGGGTTCAATCCCCAATACCACAAAAATAAGTAAATAAATAAATTTAAAAAATAAAATTAAAGCTGGGTGTGGTGGTGCATGCTTGTAATCCCAGTACTTGGGAGGATCTGGGTTCACAGCCAGCCTCAGCTACTTAGTGAGGCTCTCTGCAACTTAGTGAGATTCTGTTTAAAAATAAAAAGAATGAAAAATAGGACTAGGGGTGTAGCTCATAGGTAGAATGCCCCTGGGTTCAATCCCCAGTACTGTAAGATAAATAAATAAAATTACAGTTTCTTTCCCCTTCCCTGTTTGTCTGCCTTCTATTCATCATTATTTCTTCTCTCATACCTCAGAAGTACTAGAAGAAAATAGGACCTGAAAACTACATCAGACTGTTCTGGGCAATGATTTTTTTTGTTTTTTTGCATTTGATCCCAAAAGTACAGGTAGAAAAACAATAGACAAATGGGATTTCATCAAACCAAAGAGCTTCTGCCCAGCAAATGGAACAGTTAGGAGAATGAAGAGACCATCTACAGACTGGGAGAAAATAATTGCATGTAACATGTCTAACGTGGTGTTGATTTTCACAACATATAAGACACTTAAAAAAAAAAAAAACTAGCAAACAGCAACAATAGCAACAAAAAAGCCCCAAAGACCCCCAAAATCAAATAAACTGACTAAAAATGGGCAAAGGACCTGCATAAACATTTCTCAAAAGAAGACATCCAGATGACCAACCGCTATGTCATCAACCACTCAACATCACTAATCATTAGGGAAATGCAAATTAAAACCGAAACAAGCTCTCATCTCACACCTGTCAGAATGACTGGTGTCAACAAGACGGAAGTTAATAAGTGAGGGTGTGGAGAAAGGGAATTCTTTGTTCACTGTCAGCGAGAAAGTGAATCAGTACATCAGTTATGGAAACTATTGAAATTCCTCACAAACTAAAAGTAGAACTACCATATGATCCAGAAACCCCTCTTCTGGGCATATATCCTAAGTCCTTGAAATAACTATCTCAAGGAAAGACCCACTCCCATGTTCATTGCAGCACTTCTCAGTAGCCAAGCTGTGGAGTCAACCTCAGTGTCCATCAGCTGATGAGTGATAAAGACGATATGGCACATACACACAATGGAATGCTATTCAGCCTTCAAAAAGGAGCAGACCATACCAGTTGTGACAATATGAATAAACCTGGAGGACATTACACTATAGGAAATATGCCAGACACAGAGAAACAAGTAGCACATGATCTCAATTATATGTGGGATCGAAAGCAATTGAACTCATGGAAGCAGAGTGCAGGAAGGTGGTTAACAGAGGTGCAAGGTTGGGGGCCATGGAGGAGAGAGGAAGGTGCTGGTCAAAAGGCATAGGGTCACAGTTAGATGGGAGGCACAAATGATAAGTATTTAGGTGACATGCTAATTTGCTTGATTTAATCAACTCACACTGTTAATATAACATCATGGCATCACAGTGTAACCATAATTATAGGATAATAAGTTGTCAAAAATAAAAAATCTAAAAAGTGTGATACACGATGCTAATTTTAATTTGATCATGATTCAAACCATGAAAATCTAAGCAAAATATAAGACTGTTTTAGGGTTCTCTATAAAGACAGAATAAAAAAGGAATAGATAGATAGATAGATGCATACATACATACATAAACTGATAGATACTAATATATCTATCTATCTATATATATGATAATGGTATTGTGATTATGCTTTACAAAGAGTTCTTCTTGTTCAGAGATACATTCTAAAATATGTATGGAAGCAGTCTCAGGTGTGGGATTTACCTTCAATAATTTGGAAGTGGAGAAGTGGGAGGTGATAATGAGGAAAAATCATTCACCACTAAGTAATGGTTGCTGAGGCTAGGCAATGGGTAAAGGGGAATTCATTTAATACAGTTCCTACTTTTGTATGTGTTTAGAATTTTCTTGAATAACAGTTAAAATATTTTTTCAAGCATAGACAAAATAGAAGGAATTGAAATGACACTGGGTACATGCCATCTAGATTTTGTAATCTAAATTTAGGCTTATCTGTAATGTTGTTACTAAATTTAATTTAACTGTTTTTTGCATCATTTTAAAGTAAATTCCAGGCACTTTTAGGGGTCAGGACACTTCATAAAATAAAGGTCATTTATTTCTCTATGTATCCCTAAAATATAAGAACACCTTTTTTATATAATCACCATCATCACACCTAGCAAAAGTAATGATAATTCTTTAATATTGGTCCATATTTGAGTTTTCCTTTGTCTTCCCTCCCAAGTCTCTTTTTATAATGAATTCATTCCTATCAGTACCTAAAATAAAACCCATAGATTGCATTTGGGTCTTGTTTTTTATGTTCCTTCTCATCTGGAAAATGAGCTCTCCCTCCCCCATTTTTCCATGCCATTCAGTTGTCGAGAAATCCAGAGAAGTTGGTCTGTAAAACGCCTCATGCTGTGGACTCTTTAGAAGGTTTCATTTCCTATAAACTGAAAGTTAGTGCTAAATACTCGATTAGATTCAGTTTTGATATTTTTTTGGGAAAAAAACCTTCAGAAGTGGTGTTAAGTACTCTTTCTAATAGTAAAAAAAAAAAATGGGGGGAAATTTATCCAGTAAAGGATACTATTTAAATAAATTATCACATACCCATGGATATTAAATAAATTATCACATACCCATGGAGTGTGCAACCAATCTTAAAGATGTTAAAATATTCAGAGGAAGAAAGCTTAAGTTAAAACTTTGTGGAAGCCGGGCATGGTGGTGCACGCTTGTAATCCCAGCATTTGGGAGGCTGAGATTGGAGGATCTAAGTTCGCAGCCAGCCTCAGCTACCTAGTGAGGCACTCCGCAACTTAGTGAGACCCTGTGTCAAAATAAAGAATAAAAAATAGGGCTTGGGGTGTAGCTCGGAAATAGAATGCCCCTGAGCTCAATCACCAGTATGGCAAAAAAGTAAAAAAAAGGAAAGAAAATGTTCATGGTGTAGTAAGTGAAAAAAAATCTAGTTAAAAGCCTAAAAGATATGCTGTATGGGATTATGACTGCAGGGTTGACATCAAAACGCTATTGATTAGAGCTCTTGGATCATAAATTTGCCTTTCTATCCTTGTAGGAAGTAAAGAGAGATAAATAATCATGATGCGTTACTTTGTAATAATGCTAATCAGAAGGCAATGGAAGTTATGGTCCAACAGCATCCTCCAGAAATAAAACAGAAACAGCCTTGCTGTCCATCGACAGATAAATGGATCATAAAAGTGTGGTATATACACACCATGGGATTTTGCTCAGCCATAAAGAAGAACAAGATCACGTCATCGGCAGGAGAATGGATGGGACTCGAGAATATTACGCTAAGTGAGATTAGCTGGGAAGCAGATAGCTGTATGTTTTCTCTCATGTGTAGAAGCTAGATAGAAAATTGAGAAACAAAAGAGACCTCAGATGGAGGAACAGAGACGCCAATGGAATGATAGAAGGAGTTTAGGGGAGGGGGGCAGAGACGAAAAGAAGGTGACAGTTTAAATGATGCTACGTACATGTCTGGAATTACAATGCCAATCTCAACGACTTGTATGGGAAGGGGAGGGCGGGAATTGAGATCCATGCGTTTGTGTGCATGTAAATTCCTATCACTCACTACCTTGGTAGGATGTATAGCCACAATGCAACAATAAAAGTATATTTTTTTAAAAAAAGAGGAATATAATGGTGTAGAGATATTGTAAAATTGAAGGTTCTTCAATACCTTCAGATCAGCCTCTTTTTTTTTTTTTTCGGTACTGGGGATTGAACTGAGGGGCATTCTACCTCCGAGCTATACCCCCAGCCCTATTTTTTATCCTTTATTTTGAAACCGAGTCTCAAGTTGCGGAGTGCCTCACTAGGTAGCTGAGGCTGGCCTCGAACCCGGATCCTCCGGTCAGACCAGCCTCTTTAAGAAAGGATGCCTAGTGAAGCTGTCGGAGATGCCTGGTCTCAGGGCTCCGAATCCCAGAATCCTGCATGCAAAAGAAGCAGCCAAGACAAATGAGAAACCAAATAAAAGCATGCAACTGTTTAAGAAGTAGGGTTGCTAGCTGCTCTGTTCTAGCCTCGAGATTCAGGAAGCCCCCCGGCGCAGGAATCCTCTATCCCATGACCGAGACACGCTGCCCAGTCACCCTAGACACAGTGAACAGCCTGTCATACGGCTTCTCCTTCCTCGTGCCCATGTGCCCATGGTCAAGGGCACCAGAGGCCAGCGGGCTGCAGCTGTGGAGGGAGGTCCTGGCTTCTGGAACCTTGCCACTTCTTGGGTTCCTTTTGGCCTGGACTCCACCTTCGCCATTGCTTATTTCTAGTCGACTTCCTCCTGGCCAGCTTTGCTCGCCATCCTGTTCTGTTTGGCTGACTGTTCTGTGACTGTTTGACGCGGGGTAGGGTGGTGACCAGGTGTGGAGGCTCTATGGCACTGCAGGGTCTGGCTCTGCCCCTTCTTGACATGCATCTTCGGGCTGGTGACCAACGGCTCCCCAATACCGGGCATCCAAAATATCGTTGGAAACACAAAATGTGAACTTGAAGGTTTTCCAAAGGTGTAAGATTTGGTGGTAGTCTTGCAAGGTTTCCAGTGGTAGGAGTTAGGGGCTGAAGCTGATTTTTTTCTTTTTTCTTTTCTACTTTTTGACTAAGTATTTAGCAGAAAACAGTAATAGGATAAATTAGAGGACATCTATTTGCCTCTAAGCTGTTGTGTAGAATTTAACATGGCTAACGGAAGTCAAAGGAACCCATAACAATGATTCCTTTTCTTTCTTGATTACACCCACTTACCCTTTTATCAAAGAAAAAAAAATGTCATTGGCTGTATATATTATATACTCCAAGATTGTTTCTTTGTAGTTTGTTTTGTTTTACAAGAAATGCATTGGAGGAAAGAATCCTTCCATTTCTATAGAATTTTACATTTTATAGTAGATTTTCACATATCAAGAGTTTTTAAAATTGTTTCTTAGGTTTTGGTGTATGCTTTCAAAACTAGCTATATTGGTGTATAATTTCTATACAATAAAATTCACCCACTTTAGGTGGTGACAAAAGCACACAATTGCAAAACCTCCATCAGATTCAAGCTAGAAAACATTTCCATCACACCAACAAGTTCCTATGTACCCTGTGTAGCAGTTACATCAGGTATCTAATGTAAAGAAAAGAGATGTCCTTGCAGAAAATTTCTTTCCTTTCCCCCGGTCTCAGGAAAATACTAACCTACTTCTTTCTGTTCTTATAGTTTCTCTCTCCCCCAGCACATTTTTGTGTGTGTGTGTGGTACTAGGGATGGAACCCGGGGCATTCTACCTCTGAACTATACCCTGGGTCTATTTTTTTTTTTTTTTAATTTTGAAACAGAATCTCACTAAGTTGCAGAGGGCCAAGTTCCTGAGGCTGGCTGCAAACCTGAGATTCTCCTGTCTCAGCCTCCCAAGTGCTGGTATTACATGTGTGCGCCACCCTGCCTGGCTACAGTTCTGCTTTTTAAAAAAGAATTTTCATATGAATGGAATGGTAGAGTATATAGACTTTTGCATCTGGAGTTTTCATCTAATATGATAATTTTTTTTGAAAAATTAATTTTGATTGACACGCACATACTTGTACATATTTATGAGGTCTTTCATCGTTATTGCATGCATTAATAGCTTGTTGCTTTTATTGCTAAGTAGCATGCTGTATGGCCATGTGGGTTGTTTCCAGTTTTTGGCTACTTAGTAGTTTTTGGCTGCTATGAATATTTATGTAGAAGCCTTCATGTGGTCATATTTTCATTTCTCTTGGGTAAATACTCAAGAGTAGAATTGCTGGGCCTCGTGGCAGGTGTGTGTTTAACTTACTCATAAGCTGTTTGTGAGAAGTTGTTTTGACTCATCGTAAAAGCTCTGTGCCGGAGAAAGGCAGCTATTTTTATTTCACAGATAAACTGAGGCTCAGGGAAACTTTGATGATTTTCCCAGACTTTTTTGCTATTAAACTTTGGACATGTTAAGACTCGAACATAGTTTCCCTAGTGCTTACCTGCCTTGTGGTTTATTTTCTGTTTTCTCTCTTTTAAACCTTTTGCTTTTGTAAAACTATATAAGCTAATTATTACACAAAGTTAGAAACAAAGATCTATAAGAGAAAAAAGAAGTGAAAAGTCTCCTGCTCCTTCTGCTCAGAAGAGACCATTGCTAATATTTCTGTAAGTACCATTCCAGGCATGTCTGTGTAAGTGTATTTCTTCTTACAGAAGTGGGTTGGGATTGTTCATCATCTTTTGCATCTTGATTGTCACATACAATCATGAAAATTGTTGTCTTCAATTCCATCCTGACAATATTTTCATATCCGTAAATGTGTACTGATCACATCCTTTTCTCCTGTACGTATGTATGTATGTATGTGTATGTGGTGTCCTGCATGCTAAGGAAGTCCTCCATCACTGAGCTATGTCCTCAGTCCTACACGTCCTTTCAAGTGACTGCTGAATCTCTTTTGATGACTCAGTATGAATCTTCATATTAATGCACGTGAAATTTATTATTATTATTATTATTATTATTATTATTATTATTATTATTATTGTTATTTGGTATTGGGGATTGAGCCCAGGGACATTTTACCTCTGAGCTGTACCCCCAGCCCTATTTTAATTTTTATTTGGAATCAGGGTCTTGTTAAGTTGCTAAAGAGCCTTGCTAAGTTGCTGAGGCTGCCTTCGAATCTGTGATCCTCCTGTCTTAGCCTCTCAAGTACTGGGGTATGCCACTACATCTGACTTTAACACACATGGGCTATTTTCAATTTTGTGGTATTAATATCAATCTTATGTTTGTTTTTAAGAATTCATTTGTAAGCTGGGCTTGGTGGCTCACACCTGTAATCCTACTACTTGGGAGTGTGAGACAGGAGGATTGTAGGTTTAAGACCAACCTCAGCAGCTTAGTAAGGCCCTCAGCAACTTAGTGAGACCTTGTTTCCAAATAAAAGAAATAAAATAGGACTGGGGTTGTGGCTCAGAGGTAGAATGCCCTGGGTTCAATCCCAAGCACTACACACACACACACACACACACACACACACACACACACACACACAGAATTTATTTGCACTTCCATCTATTTTTAAACTACAGTTTTGCATTCTGAGGCCATCGTTTTGTCTCAAGACTTACCAATGTTCAAGAGCATAACCTTGGTTTCTTTCTCAGGTGCCCTAAGAGGTTGGTAAGGGGACTGGACCTGGTATGCAGATGAAAAAGCTGAATTCATCTCAGCGAGGGAACGTGTCTAATTATGCAAGACACTCAGGTAAATGGTTTTGATTGCCAACTCACATGTACTCTTCATTTATTTGGACATGGGAAAACAAACTTCCTATCCCCCACCAGAGCAAGTTTGAGTCAAAGCTTGGCAGGGCAGGATCTGAAAGGGCAAGCTTCCTCCGCAGTGCAACTCTGGAAGTTTCACTTCTCAAGCTTCCTCTTCTCTTCCCAAACCAGAAAACATTTGAAACACTCGAACCCGTTGAGCTTTGGCCTTGGAGTGGGGCTTAGAGCTGATGACAGGGCAAGAGCCAGCTCAGCATCTGGCCAACATGACAGTTGTGAAAATTATTCCTCTCCCCAAGTGCCTGTCCCCCAAACTGCCTCTGTGCATTGGTGTGGACTGCTCTTATCTCCCTTGTGCTAGTTGGCTTTCTGTCACTGTGACAAAACGCCTGAGATCGGACAACTGAGAGGCACTGCTTGGGCTCAGAGCTTCAGAGGTTTTGGTCTGTGGTCACTTGGCCCTAGGGCTTGGGGTCTGTGCAGAGGCAGGGCGTGATGGCGGGGAGCCTGTGGTGGAGCAGAGGGGCTCACCTCGGGGAAGCTGGGACGCAGCAGAGAGAGAAGAAGGCGCCAGGATCTCAGTAGCCCTTCCAATGGCGCACCCCCAATAACCCAATCCTAGAGATTTTATCACCTCCTAATAGCTTTGCAAGAAGGTGATTAATCCTCCAACATGTGGATTTGGGGCTTTTTTTTTTGGTGGTGGTGGTACTAGGGGTTGAACCCAGGGGCATTCTACTTCTGAATTACATCCCCCTTGCCCCCAGCCCCACTTTATTTATTTATTTATTTTTAATTTGAAAAAGGGCCTCACTAAGTTGCTGAGGCTGGCTGCAAACTTGTGATCCTCCTGTCTTAGTCTCCCAAGTTCTGGGATTTTGAGTGTTTGCCACCACGCCCAGCTTGGGGGATGTTTAAGATGCAAGTCATAATACCCCTTGCCTTGAGTTCTTAGAAAAGGGTCTTGCTAAGTTGTGGAGGGTGGCCTCGAACCTGTGATTCTCCCATCTCAGTCTCAAAGTACTGGTGTTACAGGAGTGCCCACTATGCCTGTCCCCTTGTGAATTCACTTAACAACTGTTCTCTAAGTCTCTGTGCAGAGAAAATGATAGAATATGAAAGTCAGTAGTGGGAATGGATTTACACTTGATATTATTTTTCAACCCTCATGTCTTCATTTTCAAAAAGAAATATTTCCAGAGACTTGAAGCAGAACAAAGCTTAGATATCATTTAGTATAGCCTCTTCATTTTATAGACGAGGAAGTAGGTGGAGATCATATTGTTTGAATTTCATTCTGCATTTTCTTTCTGCTGTAAAGGTTTAGTTCCTCAATTCTTGGTTTATGTAAGTGTTTTCGAAAAAGATTGTTCCCCTAAAATTCCTTGGTTCATACTGATTGAACTGTGTGTGTGTGTGTGTGTGTGTGTGTGTGTGTGTG
>PVLC010040263.1:0-13930 GCA_004027655.1 Graphiurus murinus
AAAAAAAAAAAAAAAAAAAAAAAAGAAAAAAAAAAATAAACAAGAAAAAAAAACCAACAACTACAAACAACAACAACAACAAAACGCACAGATAGAAATTTCCATTAAAAAAGCCTATGTGACCATAGCTACTTAGTGAGATCCTGTTGCAAATAAAGAATAAAAAATAGGTTTGAGGAGGTAGAATGCTTCTGGGTTCAATCCCCAGTAACCCCCCACATACACACACAAGCCTATGTGAGCTGGCATAGTGTTACATACCTATAATCCTAATACTTGGGTAGTTAGATCAAGTGGATACCCTTTTTCAAGGCTAGCCTCAGCAATTTAGCAAGGTAGGTCAGCAACTTTGTAAGAACTTATTTCTAAATATATTCTGGCTGGGGTCCCTCTGTTAAATATCCTGTGAAAATAAAAATGTTTTAAAGGCTATCATAAATTTTATTTCTTCTTGCTTTCTTCCCATTTTTTTCTTTCTGTTTTTTGTTTTTTTTTTTCCAGCTGGAGCCATAGTACACACTTATTCTAGCACTTGGAAGGTTGAAAGAGGAGATTGCATATTTGAGGCCAACCTCAACAACTTAGTGATTGTTCAAGGTTAACCTCAGAAACTCAATGAGACCCTCAGCAACCTAGTGTGATTCTGTTTCAAAATAAAATCTTAAAAGGACAAGGGATCTAGGTTTGGTGCTGCATGCCTGTATTCCCAGAACTTGGAAGGCATACATAGAAGGACTGAAAGTGGAGTGCCAGGTTCAGTAAATTAGTGAGGCTTTGCGGAATTTATCGTGAATACTATTTCCAAATAAAATAATAAAATAGAGCTGGGGGTGTAGTTCAAATATAGAATACCCCTGGGTTCCATCCAGAGGTTTTGTTGCCAATGTGGGAGACGCCTTTTGAGGAGATACTCAACTCTATGGCAAACAGTCCCAGTACAACAATCCTCTTTTGTCAGTCACAAAGGTTGAACCCAGGACTACCCACCAGGGGAGGAAATGTGGGTCATCAACCAAGCCACAATCACCTGACATCTTCTAAGTATGCCCCCAGGCACTGTAGCCTGGTTCACATGCTTGGACTTAAAACATGCTTTCTTCACTATCCAATTTGCTCGTGTGAGCGGAAAATTGTTCACTGTTCTGATTTTCTTGCTAACTCCCATATATGAGAGAAAACCTATGACCTTTTTCTTTCTGAGACAGACTAATCTCACTTAGCATAATGTTCTCTAGTTACATTAATTCTCCTACAAATGACATAAAATTGAGTTAAATTCCAGTGTGTGCATATACCTCATTATGTTTATAAATTCCTCTGTTGATGAACTTCTAGGTTGGTTCCATAATTTGACTATTTTCACTTATGCTGGTATAAACATGGCTCTACATGAATCACTGTAGGACTCTGCCTTCAGTTGTTTTCAACACCAAGTTTTTCTTACCCTGTCTTGTCCCTCAAGGCAGTGCACAGACAACAAGTCTAAAGTTCTGGGTTCTCAGCAATTAAGGGCTGTTGTCTCAGGATGCGGTGGACCCCAGAGCCTCACAGAACTATGATGAAATCATGGAGGCCATAGAGTTTCGGAGGTATAAACATGTTTTTCCAAAGTGTTTTCATCAGGATGGAAGTGGACAGGTACAGAGCCCCAGGCACTGGGTCCCTGGAGCTCCTGGATGGGACTGAAGTAGAGTCATGAATAGACAGGGAGCCAGAGCTGCTCTGAGCACAGACACCATAGCTCAGGTCTCAGCACCATGACTCCCTTATGAATGCCCCCTATTTCTTCTCCCTGTGCCCCTGACTGGAAAACCCATCTGGATACTTTTCACATGTCCAGGGCATTCAGGGACAGTGGGACTCCATTGTGCCTGCACCGATATCACACAGGGATCTTCATTCTCCCCTGAACACTTCAGTCTGGACATGGTACTTTTTAGTTACTGGGCAGAATCTGAGATGACCTTCTCTCTTTTTCTCTTCTACTTTCTCCTGCAGCCTTTGCACACCACCTTTATCAATGATGTAATGGACTGTTACATAAAAGCCAAGCCAAATATCAAGAAAGAAGAAGATCTGGTGCTGGGAGCATTTTTTCCCCTTCACTATTTGAATCCGGAAGCATCTCTGAACCGGCAATATCTCTTGATGAGACCACTTCAAGATGAAGCAACTCATGGGTAAGTTCCACGTTTTATCCAGTGTCATATGGGATCACGGCTATGTGTGATTTTCTCTGTGTTTAATCTTCTCTGCTTTTTTGGTTCTGAGGATTGAACCCAGTGTCCTTCTACCTCCAAGATACATTTCTAGCCCTTTTTAAATTTTTTTTATTGATGCATTGTAATCATCCATCTTTGATAGGTAGAAGCTGGTAAAGGCATACATGCACACATTTCTCATTTATCCCTTCCCCAATCCCATCCCGGTCTCTCACCCTCCCTCATTCTCAAGTTCAATTTGGTGATTGATATGTTTATGAAAGTACATCTTGTGCATTAGGGTGTTACCTCCCCCCATTACCTTCAGTTAAGTCACCTTCTTCGCTCATTTAAGTTTTCTCCTTCTTTGTCTAGCAAAACTGTGGGAAATGTACACACTGGAATTTTACTCAGCCATAAAGAAGAACAAAATCATGTCATTTGCAAGGAAATGGATGGAACTGGAAAACATTATGTTAAGTGAGATTAGTCAATGAGAAAAAGTAAAAAAAAAAAATTGTATGTTCTCACTAATATGCGGAAGCTAGAGAGAAAGTGGGACATAAGATGAACTCTAGATGAAGGAGAAACCTTTTTATTTTATTTTGTTTTAATTTTATTTTTTGTGGTAGGACTAGGGATTGAACCAAGGCACATTCTACTCCTGAGACACACCCTCAGCCCTTTTTTAAATTTTGAAACAGTGCCTCACTAGGTTGATGAACATCTCAGTAGTTGCTGAGACTGACTTCAATTTTCCCTCCTCATGTCCCAGCCGCTAAAGGGTTTCATTCTCTTTGAACTTATGTAAAGATCAGAGGAATTGAGAGCAATATGTTCTGAGCCGGGCATGGTAGCACACGCTTGTAATCCCAGCATTTGGGAGGCTGAGACCAGAGGATCCGGGTTCGCGGCCAGCCTCAGTTACCTAGTGAGGCAGCACGCAACTTAGTGAGACTCTGTTTCAAAATAAAGAATAAACAATAGGGCTGGGGGTGTAGCTCAGAGGTAGAATGCCCCTGAGGTTTTCTCCCATCCTTGTATACTTACAACCTTGCATTTATCTTTTCCATTTGCTTTAAGCTTGTGTAGGTGAGGAAGGGAAAGAAACCTATTTTGTCTACTCCATTACCCTGATATCCATGATCAAGCAATATAGGCTTTGGAATCAATGTGACTGGTGGGGACTCAGTCTCTCCTGGTGGGTGAACCTCTCTTGGGGGACACATAGATTTCTGAGACATTGAGACCCTGATCTCAGGTTTTAGACACAAGAAAATCTTCTGAATACCTCCTTCTTCTTCTACTGCTGTCTTGTCTATCAAGCTTGTCTGGCATACACACACCAAAGATCGAGAGCAGGTGTAATGGGTAGCCAGCGAGCCCTGCACTTTCTTCTGAAAGTGCATTGAATGTGGGATTTTTGCCACTGAGTCGCATGAATTGCTAATGACTTATTTACCATTCTCTCTCTCTCTCTCTCTCTCTCTTTCTCTCTCTCTCTCTCTCTCTCTCTCTCACACACACACACACACACACACACACACACACACACATACACACACACACACACCTTTCAGTGAAAAGAGTGCACCACACAGGCCTGCCAGACCAAGGAAGCAGTAGAAGGAAAATGATAGATTTCATAAGGTTTTCGTGGATCTGAAACCTTTGAGCAGGGTATCAGACTCTCAGCCACTTGTGTGTCCCTCTACAAGGTTTCTGCCACTAGAATAGGCTGAGTTCCTACCAGTAACATTCATTACTCACGTGTGTGTGTGTGCATGCATGAATGTGTGCATATGGGTTTGTATGTCTCTTTTGTTTTGTATTTGTGTTCTGGGGTTTGAATCCAGGACCACTCTATTTTTGAGCTATATCCCAGGTCCTTTTTATTATTCATTTTGATTTGAGGTCTTACTAAGTTATCAAGGCAAGCCTCAAATATGCAAGCCTCTTCTCTCAACCCCCTATGTCACTGCAATCACAGGTGTGCTCCTCTGTGTTTGGACTATGGATGCATAGTGAGGGCTTGTCATCAGACAGACTGTGCTCTGGGTGATGGGAAGAACTGTGGTGGTCTAGCCTGTCTGTATATATTCAACCTATGTAGATGCCCAGGTCCTTGGGTAATGTTTAGGTAATAAGCAACTCATTCCTGTGAACACCTGTAACCTTACCACATCCATATATTATAATGTAACATTCATTTTGACAGGTGGTCTTGCACTGGAGGGAGATGAGAGAGGGCTGTAATTTTTAGAGTACAGTTTCAACCATAATTTCTCTCACACCTATGAAAAACTCTCTTATCCAGAGTCTGGCATATTTAGCTATTTGAATTTTCCTCCTCCTCCTCCTCCTCCTCCTTCTCCTCCTCCTGTTATTATTATTATTATTATTATTATTATTATTATTATTATTATTATTATTTTCTTATTCTTCAGTATACCTCATCCTCCCAAGTCCTGGATTAAAGGCAAGCAATACCATGCCAGGCATTTCTTCTTTGTCTCTTCCTCATTCATTAAAAAAAGAGCTGAGAGTCATCCATTATCCTGTTTTCCTGTTGTAATCTCTTAACTCTTATCCTGTTATCCATGCCTCTTATCCTAGTACTTGAGAGGCTCAACAGGAGGATCATTGATTCAAAGGAAGTCTCAGCAACTTTGTTAGGACCTCATTCAAAAAATAAAACAAAAGGATGATCTTGTAGCTCAGAAGTAAAATGACCCTGGGTTCAATTCCTAGTAAACACACACACACACACACACACACACACACACACACACACACACAGAGAGAGAATCCATGTAATTTTAAAACATTAAATCATTCAGAAATATGCCATTGTGAGCTAGCTCTAAAATCTAAGAACTTCCATTTTTGGTAAATCTAGGTACCAAAATATACCAAAGGGTGAGTCAAAAAAGACAAAGGATGAACGATTATTCTCTATGAAGAAATAAAGTTAAGGAACACAAAGTGAATAGCTTGGAATCTACAAAAATAAATTGGAGGTTCTGAAAATAATTTACATTTGAAGGAAAACTGATAATCGACCGTGTCTTGGTTGAATCTAGTAGTAACTACACCATATAGCCAGAACTGCTCAAAATCCATCTAGGAAACCTGAACAAAGGGGAAACCACTCTCAAACATTTTGACAGTGGGCATGGCAGAGGCTAGCTAACCATTGCTGAACACAGGGAGAACCAGCAATGCTCCTATTTTAGGTTCTGCTCTAAAAGGAAAAAGAGGACAATTATGTATGCACTGGCCCATTGGCTCATGATTGTAATCTCAGTTCTTGGTAGACAAACACTGAACAATCAGAGGTTCATGGTCAGTCTCAAAAACTTACAGAAACTATCGGTAACCTAGTGAGACCCAGTTTCAAGAAAAACAAATATGTGTAGATTATGTGGCTCAGCAGTATTGAGCCTGGGTTCTACCCTTGAATTAAATCCTCGGTGGTATAAAACAAAACATAAAGGATTATGAGATAGAATGTGGACCACCTTTACTCATTTCCATAGAGAATACCTTGCTCCTTTTGTACCCATCAGCAACCTTGATTTTACACAAACATAAGCAAATTGGACCCCTTGACAACTATATCATCCAGCTAAATTCCACTTCACCTCGCTACAAATGCCCAGAAACCTGTCTGTGTTTGGGGCACAGTTTACTTCACAAGAGTCCAAGAACCGTTCCAGGTATACCAAAACCCTGGGAACCTTACTCATCTGCAGGCCATGGGAGGAACATCTCTGGGGAGCATCCTGTGTGTAGCCTGGTTGGTGTTGGCACTGGATCGGGACTTGCCCCTGAGCCACCTGATATCACCCTTCTCTCTGCTGCTTCTCCTCTGTCCAGGTTTCTTTGGAAGAACTACCAATATGTGCTGGCCTTTTACTTTGCCATTGAGGAGATCAACAGGAATCCCCACCTGCTGCCCAACATCACTGTGGGGTTCAGGCTCTACAATGCCTTCCCTAATGATCGTATAACCCTGATGGCTGCTCTGATGTGGCTGTCTGGAGGGGTTGAGTTTCTCCCTAACTATGAGTGCAACACCCAGCAAACATCTGTTGCCGCCATTGCAGGAACCTCTGCAGCATTTTCAGCTGAGATCGGGGTCCTTTTGGAGCTCTATAAAATCCCTCAGGTAAGCAGGCCATGAATTCTGTAGAGTAATGTGCAGATTTCTCATAGTGCTGGTCAATAATATGTGATCATGAGAAAGGTGAAATTTGAATGTATATAAATCAGGAGGACTTAGGTAACCAAATCCCAGTGAATTCCCAAACACTTGACATAATCAACAGTGTAAGGAGAGAGATGGAGGAGAAGGAGCTCTGAATCTTAAGTGTCTAATGAAGGTTGACATGGGGATCTACTGGATTACCAGTACTTGAGAGGCTGAGACAAGCAGATCATGGGTGGAAACCAGTCCCAACAACATAGAGAGACCCTCAGCAACTTAGAAATACCCTGTTTTCAAATCAAAGTACAATATTTATGGGCTGTAGCTGGCAGGTACAATGCCCCTGGTTTAATATACAGTGCAAAAAATTAAGTGTCAACCAACATATTCATTCCAAAATCACTGGGAATATTGGTTCCTGAAATCTCACAACTCTTGGCCTCCTAGGTAAGATCTCCAGCAAAGAAAACTGTCCACTCCAGGGCATAAACATGTCAGGGGCCTCCAGAGACCAGTGACTGTAGGATGTAGAAAGAACAACACCTGGGCACCTGGCTTGCATTTGGGACACAATGAGGTCCATTGTAGCTCCAGGGATCCCCAGGATAGCAGAGGCTCAGGGAATCCTATAGTGCAGTTTATCCACACCCTCCAGCCAAACTTGCCTTGCTCATATCCGTCCAAGCAGATGTCTTGTGAGCCCTCTCAGTGACATTTCCCCTCAATTGTAAATCTTGTAAGTTCATTGTTACAGCACCCCACTGGCTGGAGAAGTGGGATATGGCTGAATGATGTGAGTGCCTGAGTTGTGGCTTAAGGAACTGTATCCATCCCTGGACTTCCTCTATTTTACTTGCTGCTTTTCCCCTGCCATGGGCTGTGAGCACTGTTCTTCTGCCATGCCTTCTCAACATATCTCTGCCTTGGAAACAGATGACCAAGGATAAAACCACTGAGACCTCCTGAACTAGAAATCTGGGAGTCCAAGAATCCTTCCCTCGTCTAAGTTGTGCTTGTGAGATATTTTGATCATAGTGATGAAAGAGTTGACTAAAGCAGACCTCCCCAACTCACAGGTTCTTTGCAGAAAGCCTCAGAATCTCTATCAACATTCAGGATGGCTATCACTGCAAAACACAGACAGTAGATTAGCAGCATTGTGATCAGGAAGAATTAAGTTTTGCAGAATCAGAGTGTAAGTAAAAACAATCTTCAAGAACACATGAGTTCTTGTGTTAGTAAATAAAGTGTAAATTACCAGGAAGTTAAGGTATTAAGGGGCCACTTCATCATCAGTACTTATAGGCATCATTGATTCAGGGCTTCCTCTGCTCCACATTTACAGAACAGTGAAATAAAATCTACTATCTTGATGATGCTGCACCACAAGTCATACCTTGCTATTTCCCAGGACAGGAGATGAAAGCAGTTTTAGTTCTCACTATTCCCTTTTCTTTCATTTTTTAGGGCAGAGGGGTATTGGAGTTTGGATATAGGATCATTCTACCTGTGAGCTCCATGTACAGAAGTTTTGTTTTAAGTTTTGAATCTGGGCCCCATTAATTTCCTGAGCCTGGACTGGATCCTGAAATCCTCCTGTCTCAGTCTAACAAGTACAGAGATTACAGTTGTGTGACAGCATGCCTGGATCACCTTGACTTTCTAAAGTTAAAGACATTCAGAAACACTGTGCTGTGAGTGCTCACAATGAAGGAACTAGATAAACACTAAAGATGTTTCAATTGTGCGAGTTATCTCTCTCTCTCTCTCTCTCTCTCTCTCTCTCTCTCTCTCTCTCTGACACACACACATACATACACATACATACACACACATACACAGACACACATATACACAGACACACATACACATACACACACATACACACACACACACACACACACACACACACACACACTGGGCATTGAACACAACAAAGGACATCATATACTAAACCACAGAACCTACCCTTCAATTTTGGAAACAGGGCCTTGCTACATTGCTGATGCTAACTATCAGTGTGTGACCCCTGTCTCTGAGCCCCACCAGCAAAAAACAGGGATCACAGATGTGCGCTATTGGGTCTGGCTCAATAGCCCTGTCCTTTACTTAATATTCTTATCCTTTTCTCAGGAGGGACAAACTGCAGTTTTTGTAAAATTAGAATCATGTTTTTGTTTGCTTATTCAGATGACATATGGACCTTTTGATACCATGCTAAGTGACAAAGTCCGTTTCTCATCACTCTATCAGATGGGCCCCAATGACAGCTCTATGGCCACTGCGATACTCTCGTTATTGCTGCATTTTGGCTGGACATGGGTGGCTATCTTCATATCTGATGATTTGAAAGGAGAAAAGTTCCTTCAGGGTCTGAGTGTGGAAATGCTGAAGAAGGATATCTGTGTGGCCTTAACACAAAGGCTCCCTGACATAAAGACAATGAATCAACCAAGTATTTTCACTGCCATGAAGACACTCAGCCTTTCCTCTGCAAACGTGCATGTACTCTATGGTGAAACAGGGAGACTCATCATAGTGGACCTGGCAACAGAAATTTTTCTAACCACGGGGAAGGTGTGGATTATGGCAGACCATTGGGACATTGTTCAGTCTCAGAAGGATAACTTTCTGCATACTTTCCATGGAAGCATCTCATTTTCACATCACCAGGTGGAAATCCCTGGCTTCAAACACTTTTTCCAGACAGTCAACCCCTCTCAGTATCCAAAAGATATTTTCTTCGGTATTGTGTGGTCTATCCTTTTTCGCTGCTTACCTGCTGGGTTATTTTGTGGAAAAATTCCAGAATGCCCACCAAATACTTCCATGGTATCTACTCCAACAAAAGTCAGCATCGTAAGTGTATCTCACACCAGCTATTTCATATATAATGCTGTGTATGCCGTGGCTCATGTTCTCCATAGAGTCATCTTGGAGAAAATATCAAAGGGATCTCCAGAGGATGCAGAGGAGACTAGACTTTCACCATGGCAGGTAAGCCTTCTGCAGAAGCAGGCAAGGGTTGAGAACCTGCTGGCCCCTGTGGGCCTCATAGTGAGGTGCATCCTGACTGTGTATTTATCTCTTGATCAGCAGGAACAGGCAAGAAGGTATACAGGCACATTCATACTGGCTCTAGGTATATGTGGAAATGTTTTCCATGTGCAGCATACACTGCTACTGGAAACTTCCATCGCAAATTATTCAATTAGATAATTGAATCAGAATAGCATTTTATATTACAGTAGGAAATGCTATAAAATACCTCAAGACAACTCATGTGTGACATAGAGTGATAAAAAATTGCTCCAATCTGCAATTTTCTGGGACTGTATCCAATGCCAGGAGACATGATTAAAGTATCCATGCTTGAATCTGGGTATTTTATGCATCATTGAAATGGATTTTACCCATTTTGTCTGTATTATTCTGAAATTTCCCTGGGAAAGCAATTATTTTTAAACTGCCACATTCTCCCTCTTCCTTGTTTTATTTTTTGAAAGGAGAAACACCCTCAGCTCTTTTTAATTTTTTCTGAAAGAATTTCAAAAATTTCAGAGAACTTTACTAAGTTGCTGAAGTGGGGTTCACACCTGTGATCCTCCTGTTTCAGCCTCCTAAGTACTTGGATGACAGGTCTGTCTGTTCTATTGAGCTTAACAAAGATTTCATTATTCTTCCAAAGTCTAAAAAAATTCAGAAATGTGATGAGTGGTTCCAGTCTTAAATAGGAAACCAGTGATTTTGTCTCTCATCTTGGAATGTCCTTCCAATGTTTAAGATGCATTTTTCTGGATATTAACCAGGGTTGATCTAAATCCAGAATCCATATATGAAACAAATTAATAAAAACATGCAGAAGAGTTAACTTCATTAATCAAATTTGTAGAACATAGAATTTAAGTTTAACATGTAGAGAAAGGCATATATGTAAAAAGCAATGTCAGAAAGTATAACCCAAAATGTACATTCTATTTTTCCTAAAAATAATTATCAATATGCCATTTCATTACTACTGGAGGATAACATATAGAAAAGTAGGTCAATTTGTCCAGATGGATTACAAAGACATAATGGAAAATGTTTTAGACACACAACAAAGCTGTGGAAACTATCCGAGGCTATTTAATTTTCTGTGAAGAGTGACCTAGGAACCAGAGATTCAAAGATTACCAGACTCCATTAAAATACACACTAGAATTGGGAGGCATTTTATTTTTATTTTAGGAGGCACCTAGAGCTCCCTGTAATGTTTCAAGACAATAGCCTGCTCAGTAAGAACAACCAAAAGCATAGACAGAAATACACACATGTTATGCCTTCTTTAAACTTTTATTGAGATATAAGTGATAAACACAATGAATTTCACATATTGAATCTTTATATTTTGATGGGTTGTGAGATGAATGAACCAGGATTTCCACCCAAGGATGAAGGCTTGAAATAGTTCCACCTCTGTCGTAGCCTTTCTAAGCACAAACATTAGCTTCTAAGCTACACCAAATAGACTTTACTCATCAGGCTAATGGCAGAACCCAATTAAACACCACCCTCTTGGCAAGCTGTAGAATTCCTGGACTCCATTGCTCCAACACTGTGTCCATTAGAGAACTCTTCTCCTCCCTTGTTCCCATGAGATGATGTCTTAAGAACCACAGATGTTTGCCTCTACCACTGAGGAAACCTAAGTTCTGGAAGGAGAGAAAGAAGGATTGCTTAGTAATTAAGGACTTTCCATCTTTAATTTTTATGTATACTTAATTTTGATATCGATGCCTCTCCTCCAGCTACATCCATTTCTGAAGAAACTCCAGTTTACCAACAGTGCTGGCCAACACATTTCCTTAGACAAGAAAGGAAACCAAATAGTCCATTATGATATCCACAATGACGTGAATTTCCCTGCTGGCCTTGGGTTGCTGGTTAAAATAGGGGAGTTTGTCTCCGAGAGTCCACACAGTCAAAACCTGGTCATCAATGAAGAGATCATAGAGTGGCCTATTGGCTTCACACAGGTATAATCTGTTTCCTTACTGTATTCACAAAGAGGGATATAGAGTCCTGTCCTTGCATGGTGGAGCATGCCTGTAACACCTGTATGTGACAGGCTGAGATAAGAAGTTTTAAGTTTCAAAGAGAGCTTCAATTAGTAGTGAGACCCTCATCAACCTAGCAAAGGCCTGTTACAAAACAAAAGGAAAATAGATTTGAAGGTGCAGTTGAGAAGCAGAATGCCCTAGGGACCAAACACCATCTCCACAAGGAAGAGGAAAGAAAAAGAAAAGAAAGAAAGAAAAGAAGGAAAGGACGAAAGAAAAAGAAACAGAGTGTAAAGGCTTATGGGAAATCTCAGGGATAGCGCACTTGCCAGCCATGCTCTAGACCTAGATTCAATCCCTATTACTGTGTCACCCCTGGATCTCTGCATTAATTTCACCCATTGTATCCTGGTTTTGTACTATTAGATTTTGCCTTGACAAGTTCTGAGCTAAAATCTGCAGAAAGAGTAGGTTTGTGTATTCTACTTTTTAACATTCTGGTACTATCATTCATACAGGAGTAATGAATTAAAAGAAGTTAAAAATAATAACAGAGATAAAGTACAGAAATACAAACATGAAGTATATTCATCCATACACCTTGAGAACTTGGTGATATATGGTCTAAATCCTTGGTATGTTTTGATACATATTATAAACACAAGTAGATTATGAAATAATATGCCATTCCACTCTTGGGAGGTATTCCTTTCATTTTTCTTAGTATTTTCAATGACATTCATTCTTGAAACAGTATTCAATTCAGCCGGTTTTCTTCTTCTCCTTTTTAATTGTAGTGCTGGAGATTGACCCCACAGGGCATTCTGTCACTGGGCTAAACCCTGAGCCTCCTTTTTAATTTTGAGACAGTATCTTAATAAGTTACAGAGACTGGCCTAGAACTTTCAATCCTCCTGTGTCCAGCTCCCAGGAGCAGGAATACGGGACTGTGCCACCACACTTGGATCTACACAGCACCTTAAAGCACCAGGATATTTTCATGTCCCCCTTCTACAATTGGACATTCCCAGGATACTTTAAAATTTTATTAGTGTATTGCAATTATACTTGATAGAGATACAATCATCCATAGACATAGGAATTGGTGTATTTTATTCTGTATCGCACCATGCTTTGTCCTTGTCTCTTCAAAAACAAGTTATAAGCCGGGCGTGGTGGCGAACGCTTGTAATCCCAGCATTTGGGAGGCTGAGACCAGAGGATCCGGGTTCGCAGCCAGCCTCAGCTACCTAGTGAGGCACTCCGCAACTTAGTGAGACCTGGTTTCAAAATAAAGAATAAAAAAATAGGCCTGGGGGTATAGCTCGGACGTAGAATGCCCCTGAGTTCAATCCCCAGTACCACCAAAAAAAAAAAGAAAGAAAGAAAAACAAGTTAGAGCGATTGGTAGTAATCACTTCACATATTACCATAGCATTTTTTAAATGTTTATTTTCTCTGTTGTCCTGTTTCCTCTCCCCAAACCTCATTCTGCTGTTTTACTGCAATTGATTTATGAAACAATCATTTTAATTACTTTCGAACTATTCAGAAATTCATGAGTCATCCTGGTGTCAAAAGCCCACATGTATATTAACCAAAATATATGGTGTGTCACACACTCTCTGAGTTTCTCTGTGCATATGGGATGAACAGACAGATGGGGGGGGGGGGGAGAGGAGTCCAATAATCCCTTTTAAAGAGAAACCCGTAAAATATTCTCAGGCATACAAGTGACCGAACCCATAAAATATTGCATAGAGAGGAGTTGGATAGTGAGGTTAAATAAGATTAGAGAGAAGGCTGGATGTGTGGCTGGTGAAGTCTGACCAAAGCAATCCTGTACTATGGTGATGTTTTGTGATCAGTTGAGATGCAGAAACGATAGCTCAGCATACGGGCCCAGAATCAAATGTCCAGATAGGATGGGCATGGCGAGGGTTGGTGACTGTGGAAAGATAACCTTCTCGTCAAGGTCAAAGTTCTTTCCTATGAGGACAGAGATTCTAAAACACTGTTAAAGTAGATAATAATGTACCACATTCTAACCATCACCTCTTTTCCCTCAGACACCTCAGTCTGTGTGCAGCCAGAGCTGTGGCCCAGGATTCATGAGAATCCCCCAGGAAGGAAGACCAGTCTGCTGCTCTACTTGTGTTTTTTGCCCAGAGGGACACATTTCCAATAAAACAGGTAAAAAGTACAGAGTCACCCTACAATATTTCTCTCTCTAACTGTTTCTCAGTAAAAAGAAGCCAAGAACATTGGTGGGGAATCAGAGTGTTCCTTTTTCGCCATCTGCCATCCTGTCGATAGATGCATGCTGTGGTCACTGCCTGCCCTACATGTGCCAACTGTGGCCTGTCATGGCTCAGCCTATGAGGTCAGTGTGGCACTGATTCCAGGCTACCTTTGTGAAATTCCAGCACTGCCCAAGACAGTCTCTTTTTTTTTTTTTTTTTTTTTTTTTTTTTTTT
>PVLC010040264.1:0-13929 GCA_004027655.1 Graphiurus murinus
GTTTCAGGTGAACTTGTGAAGAATGTGTGCTCTGTCGTTGCTGGATGGGCTTCTCCATAAGTGTCAATCAGATCGCTCCATTGATGGCGCTGTCCTGGCTGGGTCTGTACGGATTTCCTGTCTGCTGCGTCAACCAGCGACTGGCAAGGGGAGCGTGATGAAGTCTCCGACAAGGCTGAACCTAGGGGCATTCTAACTCTGAGCTACACCCCAGTCCTATTTTTTTTTTTTTTTTTTTTTCATTTTGAAGCAAGGTCTCACTGAGTAGCTGAGGCTGGGCCACGAACCTGCGATCCTCCTGTCTCAGCCCCCCAAGTACTGGGATTACAAGCGTGCGCCGCTACTCCCAGCGGCTTAGCATGTTTCTTAGAAAGTCCACCCTTTACCATGATGCCATGCCCTCGAGCTCCAGTACCCTTCCTTGCTCTGAGGTCAGCCTCGTCCTTCTTTTGAGCTGCACTCGTGTGGTATTATCTTTCTCGGGCTCTTTACTTGTGTCCTCTCTGAGTCTTAATTTTCAAAGCAGGCTTCTTGTAGACAACATATAGTTGCATCTTGGTTTTCAATCTACTCTGATAACCTTTGTCTCTTACTTGGTGTACTGGGGCATTCACATTCCAGTTGATTATGGATGTATTTGGACGAGTATCTGCCATGTTTGTATTTATTTTGTATTTGCTGCATTTATTTTTTTTTCTCCTCTCCTTCTCTGCATTTTGTTTTTAAAATTGTCTCTCTTTTTTTTTTTTATCATTTTCTTAGTGGTTGCTCTAAAGTATATAATATCTATTATCAACAAATCTAAGTTCACTTCCAAATACACTATTCCTGCATCATGTGTAGTGGAGGTACTTATAAAAGAGTGGTCCTAGCCGGGCGTGGTGGTGCACGCTTGTAATCCCAGCATTCGGGAGGCTGAGACCGGAGGATCCAGGTTCGAGGCCAGCCTCAGCTACCTAGTGAGGCACTCCGCAACTTAGTGAGACGCGGTTTCAAAATAAAGAATAAAAAATAGAGCTGGGGGTATAGCTCGGAGGTAGAATGCCTCTGAGTTCAATCCCCAGTGCCGCAAAAAAAAAAAAAAAAGAGTGGTCCAAACTCTTCTCCATTGTCTCCTAAACACTCCTATTATTTATTTCATTTATCCAGCCATACGCTATAATCTATCATGTATGACCCACCCACATGATTACCATTACTGCTTTAAAGAAAGTTATCTTTTAAGTCAATTAAGAATAAGAAAAAAATAAGCCAGGTGTTGTGGCACAGGCATGTAATCCCAGTACTTGGGAAGCTGAGACAAGAGGATCGCAGGTTCATGGCCAGCCTCAGCAACCTCATGAGACCCTTTGCAACTTAGCAAGACCCTGTTTCAAAATAAAAGGTAAAATAGGGCTGGGGTGTAGCTCAGAGATAGAATCACCTTGGATTCAACCCCCAGTACCAAATTAAAAAATAAAAATACATAAGCTGAGTGTATTGGCTCACACCTGTAATCCCAGTACTTGGGAGGCTGAGCAAGAGGACCACAGGTTTGAGATCTGAGGCTAGTCTCAGAAACAGCGAGGCTATGATTCAAAATAAAGTGTAATAAAAAGGGGGGTGCTGGAGGTGTAGCTCAGAAGTAGAGTGCCCCTGGGTTCAATCCCCAGTACAAGAAAGAAGGAAGGAAGGAAGGAAGGAAGGAAGGAAGGAAGGAAGGAAGGAAGGAAGGAAATATAAGAAATATTTTGTTTTCCTTTGCTTATTCCTTCTTTGATGATCTTTCTTTCTTTATGTAGATCACCCAAATTTCTGACCTATGACAGTTTGTTTCTGCTTGAAAAACTTCTTTGGAACATTTTTTTTTAAATTGGTGCATTGTAATCATACATCTTTGTGAGGTACAAGCTGGTAAAGGCATACATGCACACATTTCTCATCTAACCCTTCCCCAATTCCCGCCCCACTCGCTCGCCCTCCCTCCTTCTCAAGTTCAGTTTAGTGATTGACTTTGATGTGTTTGTGAAAGTACACCTTGTGCATTAGGAACATTTCTTACAGGGCTGCTCTGCTGCTAATTAATTCCATTGTGTATGTGTTGTTTTCTGTTTTGCTTTTGTTTTTCATTGAAAAGTATTTATCCCTCTGTCACCTTTACAGGATAAATCTGCTCAACATAGAAATCTTATTTTTTGTTTCAAAATTTCAATGCAAGACATTTCACCCCACTTCCTCTTGCTGCATACCATTCAGGGAAAAATCCACTGTGGTTTTCATCCTGGTTCCTTTGTAGACAAAATGTTTTATTCCCCAGGACTCTTCTTAGTTTTTCTTTGATTTTTCTGCAACTTAAATATGATATGCTGAGGGAAGTGTGTGTGTGTGTGTGTGTGTGTGTGTGTGTGTGTGTTTGGTATGTATCCATTTATCTATCTATCTTTTGTGTGTGTGATACCTCTGAGCTACACTCACAGCCCTTTTTATTTTGAAACAGGGTCTTCCTAAGTTACCACACATTGGCCTTGAACTTGTGATCCTCCTCTCTCAGCCTCCCAAGTGCTGGGCTTCCAGGCGTGTGCCACCGTGCCTGGCCATGTGTTTGGTATTATCAGGCTGTGTTTGCTGGGATTCCTGTACCTTTGCTTAGTGTCGCTCACTAATCTTGGTTATTTCAAATATTTCTCTGCTCTCTTCTCTTTCTCCTCTCTCTCTCTCTCCCTCCCTCCCTTTCTCGCTGTTTCTCTCCCTCCTTCTCTTCTTCCCTCCCTCTTTTTCTTTCTTCCTTGTATTCCAATGACATATACATCTTTGGTATCATCTCATAGTTCCTTCCTCCATCTTTCCTTTCTTTGGGTCTCCTGTCTCAGTGTGTACACATGCCTTGGCCAACCCATCAGAGGCTGTCTTTTTGTTGTTGTTGTTATTGTGGTTTCTACTTCCAGCCCTTCCCTCCTTCCTTCCTTCCTCCCTCCTTTCCTCCCTTATTTTTGTATGGGAGGTTGAACTCAAGGGCATTCTACCTCTGAGCCACACCCCCAGCCCTATCTCATTTTTTATTTTGAAACAGGGTCTTGCTAAGTTGCCGAGGGTCTTGTCAAGTTGCTGAGGCTGGCTGCAAACCTGCGATCCTCCAGTCCCAGCCTCCTGAGCGCTGAGATCACAGGCATGCGCCACCGCATTGGGCAAGCTGGTGTGACTTGGCACGGGTCTTTTGGCGGCTGGCTCATGGGTGCACAGCAACGGCAAGTTGAGCTCCAATCCAGGCCTGCCCCTGCCCCACAGAAGCCAGCAGCCCGTGCCGGAGGAAGCCCACAGCCCCCGGAACCACCCCTGCCTCTCTTTGTACCCTTTATCATGGCCGCAGCCATCAAGGGGGGAACCAGCGAGTCCCCCCACTCTGGAGTCACGCCATGTCTGCAGCTATTCAATCAGCCTGGAGCTGCCACTGCCACTGCGGGAGCAATGGTCTTCAGACAAAACGCCCTGAGTCTGCTACCCTGCGTGTCAGCATTCGCTAAATATTAATATTCCAGAAATGTTCCTGGACTGTTAAGGCGCATGTAACCACTACTAATAGTGTAACCTGAAATCCGCCGTGTGCTCGTCCAAGCCAGCACCTGCATTATCCTCTGGGTGCACCTGACCCCGCTTCCCACCTGGGCTCTCTGAGTGGCAGGAGAGCAGGAACTCCCATGATCCCTTGCTTGTAGAGCGGCTGACCGAGACCATCGGTGCCGGTCCAATGAGCAGCCGGCCCACCGCAGCGCTCGCCAGTGAATTTCAGGGGGTCGGGGGCGCAGGTGTCCCTGCAGAAGGCAGAGTGCAGGGGCATGAGTGTGGGCTCCAAAGGTCACTTAACCTCCCTGCCTCAGTTTCCCTATCTTCCAAGCTGAGATTATATAGTGTCCTGGTTACAGGACCCTCTGTGAGCCAGGCTGCGTGTCCAGCGTGCTTCATAAGCTGCTCTCCTGATGTCTGATTGTCATCTTAACTACAGTGTCCAGGTCTGGGTGGGCCTGAGAACAGAGGTCGCGTGGGTCACAGGGGGGCCAGCAGCTGTCACTGGGCCATCGGGGACCTGGGCCATCTTTCAGCTCATCCCGCTGACGGTTTCTGGCGGTCTGTGGCCCCATGGAAGGTCGTTTCTGTCTCTCCTACATCCCTGTGCCCACAGCTGTAGCAAATTACAAGGGCTCTGGAAGAAATCACAAGCCTCATGTGCAAACCCATCATGGTGACAGGACCGGAGCAGAACCGCGACCTCAGGTGACAAAGATGTCCGCTGGTTTCCACGTGGGCCAAGTCACACAGATTGGAAGTGTCAGATGTGGGCGACTGCTGTCGAATCAGGCCGTTGATCCTGAGCGCTGTTTGCTGCTGGTGTAAGGAGCGTCTTCCTTGGCGCCGATTCCTACCTGCTGGGAGGGTGCTTGCAGGCAGGCAGGGGCGGCGAGGGGGAGCTGTGGGGCTCTGGGACGCCCCTCGCCCACACCCAGCGGGGCCCACACAGAGGCCCAATGCTTGGGGCCTGGGCCCCACCGTAGGAAGGAGACGGCCCTGGTCAGGTTCCCTAACACAGCGCCTCCTGGTGGCAGGACCAGGCAAGCCTGTCAGCTCCTCGAGAGGGACCCCAGGCCCCAGGTCCAATCATGGCACAGAAACTTGGATTATCTCATTGAGGGTGTGGATTTTTGTTTGTTTAGTTGGTTTTGTTTTTGGTTTTTTTGGTAGCGGTGACTGATCCCAAGGACACTCTACCTCCAAGCTATACTCCCAACGCCCCCTCTCCCATTTTTTTGGTACTGGGATTGAACCCAGAGGCATTCTACCTCCAAACTACACCCCCAGCCATTTTTATTTTGACACAGGGTCTCACTAAGTTGCAGAGGTTGGCCTTGAACCTGCGGTCCTCCTGTCTCAGCCTCCCAAGTCCTGGGATTACAGGCACGCACCACTACCTCTAGCTCTGTGAATATTTTAAAGACTTCTTCACTCCCACGCCTGAATTAGCTTTTGTCAGATGCCTGGGTGGGTCGAAGAACAGAAACACATTTCTCTGTTCTGACCTACTGCTCTGTCCATTTGTAGCAGATTTACATCCTAGCCCAGAAGCGTGCAGAAAATCACGTTTCTCCATTTGCGTTGAATTAGCCGAGACCCCAGGCTGACCTCCCACACACGGCAGATCTGTCACTGATGAGACACCCCTCCAGCCATCACAGACACCACTGCCTGTTCCCGCCAGGCCTGGGGTGCTGTGGTCTCTCTGTGGTGTGTGTGTGTGTGTGTGTGTGTGTGTGTGTGTGTGTGTGTGGTACTGGGGATTGAACTCAGAGGCATTCTACCTTCGAGCTACACCCCCAGCCTGGTTTTATTTCTTATTTGGAAACAAGGTCTCACTAGGTTGATGAGAGTCTTACTACTTGCTGAGGCTGTCCTGGAACCTGTGATCCTCCTGTCTCAGCCTCCCCGGGGCTGGAATTACAAGTGTGTGCCTCCACGCCCAGGCCTCTTAAAGTACTCATGAGCAGAGTCTGGGGTCCTCCTTGCTTTGGGGGACACAGAAGGGTGGATTCAGCCACTTGGGGCTCCCAGCTGGTCGCCTCCTGACCCTGACTTCCTCTCTGTCTGCAGAGCTGCACCCCTCCCCTTGCGCCCTGGGGGCTCTCCCGCACCCCTGCCTGTGTCTCCTGTCTGGCCTCATCTGGAAGCAGCTTCCCAGGGGTCCCCAGCGGTCTCTGCCTCCTTCCCTGAGCCTGGGACGTGGAGTCTTGGGGCTTCCCTGGTGGATGGAGGGATTGAACTCAGAGACAATTCTACCTCCAAACCACACCCCCCCAGCCCTATTTTATTCCTTATTTTGAAACAGGGTCATGCTAAGTTGCTGAGGGCCTCACTAAGATAACGATTGAACCTGTGGTCCTCCAGTCTCCGGCACCCAAGTGCTGGGATTAGGGGCATGTGCCACCGTGCCAGGCTGAGACTGTCTTCTTAGCTCTGCGTATGAGCAAGAACGCGTGGCATTTGTTTCTCTGCGTCTGGCTTATCCCACTTAACATAACATCCTTGGGTTCCATCCATGCTGCTGCAAATGGCAGAATCCCATTCTTTTTATGGACAAATACTATGTGGTTGTGTATTCATGCCCCATTTTCTTTACCTGTCCATCTGGGTTTTTTTTGTTTTTTTTTTTGTTGTTGTTGTTTTTTGCGGTACTGGGGATTGAACTCAGGGGAATTCTACCTCCGAGCTATAGCTATATCCCCAGCCCTATTTTTTATTCTTTATTTTGAAACCGAGTCTCACTAAGTTGTGGAGAGCCTCACTAGGTAGCTGAGGCTGGCCATGAACCCAGATCCTCCGGTCTCAGCCTCCCGAATGCTGGGATTACAAGCGTGCGCCACCACGCCCGGCTACCTGTCCATCTGTTGATGGACACCTGGATTCATTCCATACCTGGGAGACATGCAGAAAGTAGAGAAACACAGCTGACCAAGGACGAAGAACCGTCCTGCCGCACGTTCTGTCCTCCGTATCAGGATAGAGGTACAAGCTGAGACCCGAGGTTCCCATCCTGCCCCCCTCAAGTCCTGGATGGGGCAGTTAGGAAAAAGCTGGGGTGCAACCAGAACAGGAAGGACAAAGAGCAAGCATGCCAGGACCTTTTGGGGGACACTTACCGCCACTTAATGCTGGGGTACCAGAGGAGAGGGAGCGGGTTACTGGAATCTGAAGGATCAGGCAGGGTGGCCTCGGTGATGGAGTGGGGGCCAGCTTCCAGGCTGGTGTGGCACAGCTGGGCAGGACGCCCCTGTGACAGCTTCCCCACCTGCAAACGGAAGGGCAGGAGTCATTGACCTGGGACGCCCAGCCCTCCCCTTTCCAAGTCCTGCTGAGAAACCCTTGTCGCCAGAGGCTGCGCGGGGCCCCAGGACTGCTGTCGGAGACCTGGTGTCCCTGGCTGCGCTGTGTCAGCGATGGTGGGCTCTGTTTCTCCTGCGGCTGAGTTTGGGCTCAGCCTGGGAATCCAAGAGCACAGGAGTGCTCCCAGCCCACGCCCCAGGAGGACCATGCAGGCCCTGGATTCAGTACAAATTCTGGGGCCAGCACATCAGCATCCCCACTCCACACCCCGCTGCAGGGTTGCTGGAGCCCCAGAGGGAAGTGCTCCCCTTTCCAGAGTTCAGTGCTCTGCGAGGGCGTGGACAGGTGCCAGGCCGGACGGGCACCAAGGCCAGAGGTCACGGAGGACACAGCTGTAGCCGCAGCTGCAGGGGCAGGTGGAGCTCTCTGCTGCTTCCCCCGACTCGGCCTGCCTTAAGGACATCAAAAGAGCTGCGTCTTGATCCCGAAGATGGATCTACGGACAGGCCGCTGAAATGAGGCAGGAAATGAGGGGCCGGGGCTCCCTTTGCTCTAATCTCTTTATTCAAGCTCAATTTGGCATCTGAACACACCCTGACGCAAACCCTGCATTTTTTTTTCTTTTTTGCGGCACTGGAGATTGAGCCCAGGAGCATTCTACCTCCGAGCTACACCCCCAGCCCTATTTTTTATTCTTTATTTTGAAACAGGGTCTCACTAAGTTTCGGCGTGCCTCACCAGGTAGCTGAAGCTGGCCTCGAACCCGGATCCTCCAGTCTCAGCCTCCCAAATGCTGGGATTACAAGTGTGCGCCACCACGCCCGGCTTGCAAACCATTTTGCCAAATAGATTGAGAAGGGCCAGGTAGGAGGCTGTGTAATTCCACACTGGGGAGGGTCTGCACACATCTGCATATCGTCTGCAAGGGGGCAGAAGTTGCATTCGCTCAAAACAGTTGTTTTTTGTTGTTCTGCAACCTGGTCGCTCTCGCATGGGCTTGTGTTGAGTGAGGACAGGGTAAGGGCCCCGCCATGCTCCCCCTGGACCCGAGGGGCAGGCAGCCCGGGAGGCTGGCCGGGGACTTCCTCCCAACCTTGTCTCTCTGCCTCCCTTTGGTGTCCAAAGTTAGGAGTCAGGAGGATGGTCTTAGCACCACAAGGCACTTTGGGGTGGCTCTGGTTGGTCCTCCGCTCTGTCCCGGCACCCTAATCTGCAAACAGTTGGTCAACAAGAGCAAACGCTTGCCTCTTTCTGCCTTTAATGAAAATTGCCAGGCCCCCAATCCAGGAGCCGCTGCAGGAGACAAAGGTCAGGCTGAGGTTTCAAGACACGGGGTGATAGACTGGCTCACGGGGAGGAGGCAGCCTTGGGTTGGGCTTCCGGGAAAGCCTGTCCAGAACCAGGAATGAGGGGCTCAGGAGGCTTCTAGAACATTCCATGAGGCCATGCTGCCTTCCAGAGACACTTCTCCCACCAGGGGCCCAGGGTCCTCGGGCAGCCATCGCACAAGTGTATAATTGCACCCCTGCCTGCATTGCACAGCTGGTCGTGTGACGTGGGTAGTTACAGCCTCGGGGTGGACAGGGAGCGAGAATCCCAGGACAGGAAGGGGTCCAGCCTCAGAGCCGGGCCCTGGTGAGTGCTGGGGACAGAGGGACTGTCCTTGTCACGGGAAAAGGGCTGCTCCTCAGCTCAGGGCCAGCGGGGTCCTCGGCTTACACGACGGGAAAGAATGTTACCACGCGCCAGTCAGAGACACAGAGATTCATTTAGGAAAGTAAAATACATTACACATTCAAGGGAGAATGAGGGCCACCCCAAAAGTGAGAGAGGCGTTTGGGGGGTTCACAGGTCTTTTTCTTTTTCTTTTCTTTTTTTTTTTCTTGCAGTCTGGGGATTGAACCTAGGGGCATTCTACCTCTGAGCTACAACTGTCCCCTTCCCCCCAGCCCTATTTTATCCTTTATTTTGAAACAGGGTCTCACTAAGTTGCGGAGGGCCTCACTAAGTAGCTGAGGCTGGGTGAGAACCTGGATCCTCCCGTCTCAGCCTCCCAAGCACTGGGATGACAAGCGTGCGCCACCACGCCTGGGTACAGATCTTTTATAGGATTCTTGGTGAAAGGTGGGTGAGGGAGGCCCATGAGGGAGGCTCAGTCTGGGGGTCCCAGGTGGCGTCTGGTGTCTGCTCCTCCTCAGGCGACCCTGGTCCCATCACCTGACCCATAGACAGGCTGCAAAGTCCCCTAAGTCATAGGTTTCTCAAGATACCGCATCTGTTTTGGTAACAGTGCACAGGACAATTATAGTTTGTTTTTTTTCAGTTAACTCTGGGATTTACAGACGTCCCAGGAATTTTGGAAAACCAGCTCTGGCGAAGGGAACTGGTTTGGGGAATAAAGAAGTTTAAGTGCTAGGCTCTTACATGCAAGTTGTATTTTAACTTCTCCTTCCTAGCTGTCCCCTTTCTACCTATTTCTTTTATTTCTTCTATCCTACATCTTTGCCGGGCTGAACTGAGCTGCAGCCCGGCCTTCTGGGGTGTGCAGGGCGGGCCGGCCTGCTTCATGGGGATGCTCTTCCAGGGAGAAAGCACTCTCCTGCCGCCCCCAGCCCCAGCAGCCCTTCTAAAGTCCCAAAGCCCTGCCTGCGCTGGCCCTGGTGACCGCCTCCTCTGGCACTTTTCCTAACACTCCGCCTCCCTGCAGGGGCAGCAAACACCTGACCCCACCGTGTTAGGGGTTGTTAAGCCTGAACTAAGAATTTAATTGTATCGTGTCTTGAAGGAGTAGCCTGATTTAAACTGCCATTTGTTAATCTGGTAGGGACTTAGAGTCCTTCACAAAATGAGCATCTTTTTTTTTTTTTTTTTTTCTTTTTTGCGGTACTGAGGATTGAACTCAGGGGCATTCTACCTCTGAGCTATATGCCCAGCCTATTTTTTATTCTTTATTTTGAAACAGGGTCTCACTAAGTTGCGGAGTGCCTCACTAGGTAGCTGAGGCTGGCCGAGAACCCGGATCCTCCAGTCTCAGCCTCCCAAATGCTGGGATTACAAGCGTGCGCCACCACGCCCGGCTTGAGCATCTCTTAAGAGACTGCAGGTGTGGCCCCTCCCCATCTTCCCCTGTAGCTGACCTGAAAGAGCATGAAGCTGTAACTCCACCAATAGGAGTTCAGCGCAGGAGGGGCTTTGCAATTAGGGATCTAAGACCCACCGGGCTCTTTCTCAGGTGTGCTCTCTCTCACATACCTGGGAGCACCTTTTTTTTTTTTTTTTTTTTGCCAAAAAGTACATGCCTTTTCTTGATGCCATGAAAAGTTATTTGTAAGAGTCCTCAGCCGGGCTCCCTGATCTGGACACGGACTCTTGTTCACGCAACCTGGGGCTGGGGCAGCCAGTGCTGTGGCGGATGCCCAGAGCCTGCAGTCAGATATGAGCGCGCAGAGAGGTGACAGCTCAGCTTCTGCTGCGGCACGGGTGTGGGGTGGCGCTGGCTGGCTGGCCTCTGGGTGTGCAGCCAAAGTCGCTGCCTTTGGTCCTTCTGAGCCAAGGGCCTCTGGCTGGCCCGAGACCTCCTTGCTGGCCACCTGGCTCTCCTGCTTGGTGTGGGCAGAGATCACACAGAGCCCGGACTTCTGGCCTGGGTAAGGGGTGGGGAGTACATCCGGCTTAGCAACTGCCCTCTGCAAACAGCACAGAGGGCAGGCAGGCTGTGTGTTCATCTGCTAAGCTGCAAACCCAAGGCCTCAGGGAGGGAGGGTTGATTTTAACAGGAAAGACGCTGTAAGTCTGGCTGTAAGTCCACCCCTCCAACAGGGCCAGCAGTGTGGAGGATGGCCCCCCGGAACTTCTGGGCTCCCGAGGTGGCTCTGTGCTTAGCTGGTGTGGGACCATCACAGGCAGCCAGAGGAGGACAGCTCTGGGGAAGACGGCCATCCTAACGAACTAGCTGCGTGCTGGCACTTCTTGGCCAAGAGCAGGTGCCTGCAAGGGCTGCTCTGTGTGCAATACTGCAGAGAAATCCTCCCCACCGCCTGCTGACTTACAAGAAGCCCCCTAAGAGGAGGCGCTAATGGGAGCCAGAGGCCAGAACATCTTTCTTCATAATCTCAATTTATGTTTCTGGGAAAAGTAACCGAGGAAAGCCTGGATGTAGAAATGGGAAGGAAAAAAAGAAAAACGACACACAAGGCCAATCCTGGTTCACGCCAGTAAAACGGCGCCAGGGTGTGCCAAAGCCACTTTCGGTGTAGCGTGTCTCTGAACCCTAGTCCCCTCCTCTGTGCGGTGGCCGTTTTCCACGCAGTCTTGAGAGCGAGGGTGGTCCTATCAATAATTACACGGGGGCACCAGGTGTAAAGCGGGGACCGTCCCCGCAGGCTGGGACATATGGCCGCCGCCCTTATCTGGGCGATGGACCGGTTCGCGGGGGTAGCCAGCGAGACAGCTGGGTGCAAAGGGTCCTGTTACAAGCCGGGCGTGGCACGCTTGTCATCCCAGCATTTGGGAGGCTGAGACCGGAGGATCCGGGTTCGCGGACAGCCTCAGCTGCTTAGTGAGGCACTCCGCAACTTAGTGAGACCGTTTCCAAATAAAGAATAAAAAATAGGGCTGGGGGTGTAGCTCGGAGGTAGAACGCCCCTGCGTTCCATCCCCAGTACCCCAAAAACAAAGGGTCCCGTTACTTGGAGGAGCCCCCGTCTCGGTGTCAGGCTTAGGGTCTGGCTGTGCGAGGTACCAGCTGCAGCTAATCTATTGATTCTGCGGGCAATCACGTGGCCACCTCCCCTGCAACCTCCTGGGTCTAGAGCTGAGATATCCGGGGGACCCACAGAGGGTGCAGCACCCCAGTCTTGCCAGCCCGTGCAGGAGCTAGGTTTGCCCAGGAGCAGCAGCGAAATGGGAAGAGCAGGAGCTTTGGACGGGGCCCACGGGGTTTACCTCGGTTTCCCACCGCAGAGCTTACTAGCTGGGCGCAGGAGTTCCCGGTTGGTGTTAGTCTTCCCCGCTACCTGTCCTCCTGAGTCTGGCCCTTCCACCGCAGAATCTGAGAGCGCCAGTCAATTTGGCTTCTCTGCCTTCCCGGAAGTGGGGCCTGGGTGGTTTGGCCAATCAGATGTACCTGTTTCTAACCACTCGGCCAATCAGGTGTTCAGGCCCAGAACACGTCAGCCAATCAGGTGCGCCCACCTTGAATTCCTTGTCCAACCAGATGTCTGCCTTCAACTGTGACTTAGACACGTGGAGAAAGGTGCTGGGACCCGGGAGGGGACACCGTAGCCATTGGTGGCCCGTGTCTGGGACGCTTGGCAGTGAGGGCTCCTGGTATCTATGGCCCCTTCTGACCAGTTCTGCAGTTCGGGCTGCACAGCCTGGAGCAACACGACCGACCCCTTCCTTCCGCTGCGCTTTATTTTTCTTTTCTTTTTCTTTTTTTCTTTTTTTGGCGGTACTGGGGATTGATGAACTCAGAGGCATTCTACCTCTGAGCTAAACCCCCAACCCTATTTTTTATTCTTTATTTTGAAACAGGGTCTCGCTAAGTTGCGGAGTGCCTCACTAGGTAGCTGAGGCTGGCCTCAAACCCGGATCCTCCAGTCTCAGCCTCCCAAATGCTGGGATTACAAACGTGCGCCACCACGCCCGGCTGCGCTTTATTTTTCTAACACGTTACTATTCTCCTTGTGTTTGGCAGACTCCATTTTTCTCTTGCTCACAGCTAAAGAAGCCAGGCTGATATTCTGCCTGGTTTGGGAGAGTCTTGCCTTTTTTTTTTCCTGGGTCTTTGATGGTCTTCTTAGAAAAAGGGCAAGAATCCTTCCCTGGCTTTTCCAGAGAACCTCGGTGGCTCACACACCCCAGAGAGGCTGCAGGGGCAGCCGCGAGATCAGAGAGGAGGTTCCGTGGAAAGAAGCGGGCTCAACCCTTGCTAACGTTTTTCTTGAATTAACCTTCTTCCTTCTGTCAAGAGGTTAAAATATTCCAAAGCGTTCAGACCCATGTAAGATTTCACACAGAGATCTGGAAGTGGTGGTACACGCCTGTCATCCCAGTACTTGGGAGGCTAAGACAGGAGGATCACGGGTGCCAGGACAGCCTCAGCAACATAGACTCCCAGCAACCTATCAAGACCGTGTTTCAAAACAAAAACATAAACAGGTCTGGGAGTGTAGCTCAGAAATAGAGTGCCTGCCAGGCGTGGTGGCGCATTCTTGTAATCCCAGCATTCCGGAGGCTGAGACTGGAGGATCCGGGTTCGCGGCCAGCCTCAGCTATCTAGTGAGGCACTCCGCAACTTAGTGAGACTCGGTTTCAAAATAAAGAATAAAAAATAGGGCTGGGGGTGTAGCTTGGAGGTAGAATGCCCCTGAGTTCAATCCCCAGTACCACAGAGGAAAAAAATATATTTTTATATATAAGTATATATAAAAATATATTTATATATAATATATAAATATTATATATAAATATATAATATATAATATTTTTATATTATATAAATATATAATATATAATATTTTTATATTATATAAATATATATTATATATATATATATTTTTAATCTCACTGAGAGATTTGTTACCATGGGATTGCCAGATAAAATACAGATGCCCAGAGATCTCAGATAAACAATGAATTATTGTTATTATTATTATTTAGTGTAAGCATATCCCATGCAATATTGGGATGTAAAAATTGGGACTAAAAAAAAACGTGTTGGTTGTTTAAGATCGCAGTGAGATTGGCACCTTGTACTTCTTTTGGTACTGGGGACTGAACCCAGAGGCATTCTACCTCTGAGCTACATCCCTAACTCTATTTTATTTTTTTATTTTGAAACAGGGTCTCACTAAGTTGCCGGGGCTATCCTTGAACCTTCGATCCTCCTATCTCAGCCTCCCAAGTCCTGGGATGGCAGGGCTGCACCCCGACACCCGGCAGGCACCCTACACTTTCACTTGCCACATTTGGTTGCCCGGCACAGGTTCTCTTCCAGGAATCCACCCCTGCTCCCCTGCCTCCCTGCACCCCGGCTTGCTTCCCTGTGGGGAGTTCTGCTAGCTGCCGATGGCTTTTTTT
>PVLC010040265.1:0-13749 GCA_004027655.1 Graphiurus murinus
CCAACCTCAGAAATCTTAAGAGGCCCTCCAAAACTCAGACCCTGTTTCAAAAATCAAAGGCTTTGGAGGCTGAGAAGAGAATCGCAGTTTGGAGGCCAGCCTCAGTAACTTAGCGAGACTGTTTCAAAATAAAATAGGGCTGGAGGTATAGCTCAGAGTGCTTCTGGGTTCAATCTCAAAAATAAGAGAAGGTCCCAACAGCTCAGTCTCTGAGTGCCTCTGACTCATGGGACAGTGATGTACTCATTCAATCACTGCACTCTGAATTTCTTAAGGGAAGAGGAAATAGAGAAAGCTGTAAGCTGAGCAGGACACGGGCTGCTGCTCCCTCTCGGTGAAGGTCAGGCCCGACTTACTTCTGTTCTGGCGTGATTGCAAAGTCCGTCATGACCCTCTGGGTGAGTGCCTCACAGATTGGCAGGCTGAAGGCACTTGCCAGCTTTACAACCTCAACAGCCTGGGCAGAATTGTTGGACACCTTTGCGCTGTCCATAAACTCATTCAGCAGCTCGTTTCTGTAAGAGAGAAGTGAAATGCAAACGGTTCCCAACAAACCTCCTCAACCCCTTCAGCCAGATTTACAGGCAAAAAACCTCCAAACACGGTAACTGTGGTGGTGTGTCACAGGTAAGTCAAAATGCAGAGAGGCGCATTCCACTCGACAACCCCTGAGCAGACTAGGAGCTGCCGCCTGCCAGGGTCCGGGTGCGGGGGCTGAGGTGTGCGCGCAGATCCGGTCACTCCACTTACCCCGGGATCTTGCTGTGCTTCCTGAAGAGCCCCAGCATGTTCCTGTGCGAGAGGAGACGGAGTCTGAATACCCACAGGAGAACGGAAGGCACGAGATGGCTGCCGCGTTCTCCCCTTTCTCCTGAGGAGACCTGCCTGCGTGCTCCACCGGCTCAGTATCGTCCACACATCAGAGCCAGGCCGGTGCTTACACTCCCTCCAACCCCACGCGGCCCCGGTGACAAGTGTCGCAGGCAGATCTGCGACGTGGCCCAAGTAAGAATGCTGGTGCTGTGTCCCTGCGGAGACTTTCCTCCGGGGAGGGAAGAGGCCTGGCCCGTTCCCTGCGCACAGCACAGCGGGCAGGCTCCCTGTAACTCTGGCGTGAAGCGCAGGCTCAGATCGAGGCAAAGTCTCATGTAAGCGCACCCCATCCACCTGCCACTTGCAGGCAATGGCGAAGCACATACACTCAGCTCCCATGACTCAGCTGAGGTCCGTACCCCTGCGCCAATCATCACAGCCTGGTCCAGAGCAGGGTGCCACCACCTGAGGCCACCAGCACCTGCAGCCACACGCGGCAGTGTCCATCAGACGTTCACACCAGGTCACTTCCTTATGCAAGAAAGCACATGGAAGTACCCCACGCACTGAACCTCAGAACCAACGAATACATAGTTCTATCCCACACAAAACACAGCACAAACACCTGACGACTCCTACAAAGTGTCCTCTGGTTGCCCCACTCACAATCAAGCACTACGAAGTGAGTTAAGTGCTGCTTCATCAGCACGCACCTAGAACACAGGGCACCAACCAGAGGGCGCCGGCCGGCCGTGGTCCTAAGGTCCGAGCACGCAGCCCGCATTTCCAGCTACAGGACGGTGGGAGATGCACGTGTGAGCGCTATTCAATAGCCCTCGGGCCAAAAGGCTTGTGAAAACATCATGTGATCAGTCTGTTCCATGCATGTGGCCGACAAGCGAGGGCAAGGGACTTACTTCCCAGACACAAACACAAAGGTCACTAATGAGAATCCTCAGCCCAACTGAACCAGACGCATTCTAAAATAACTCATGCATGTACGTGTTGGGAACTGAGTTTGATTTTTAGCTGGTAGTCAAAAACTCATTGCTTCCATTTGGCTCCTGATAAAATACACATCAGCCAACCAACGTAGAGAACCTCTACAGACCTGGGTGTGTTAGATCCAAGCACAAACACCTGTCATCTCATACCTACCAAGCTTCCTGGGTTCTCTCAGCCCTTAACAACAGGACAGCTATACAGTGGAGCGGGCCGGCCGGCCAATCGGGCGCAGTCTGCCGGGCTTCTTGGGTTTCGTACGTCGATTTGATGTCGGCCGCACAGTCAGCAAATGCCATCTGAAGCTGAGAGTTCAAGACTCAACGGAACCGCCTGGCTGGTTTTATGGGGTTTAAGTTCAGGAGACTAGGAGAGGGCCACCTACATTTCTAAGTAGTGTACTTTTATCATTTGAATATGCCACATACATACAATAAAAAGAACACAGGACTCGTCTTGACTAACTACACTGTTCAAATCCAACACTTCCATTGTACATTTATTTATTATTATTTTTTGTGGTGCTGGGGATTGAACCAAGGGCATTCTACCTCTGAGCTACTCCCCATGTCCTATTATTTTGAAAGAGGGTCTAAGTTGCAGAGGGCCTCGTGTTGTTGAGGCTGGCCGCAAACCTGTGATCCTCCTCTCTCAGCCTCCCAAGTACTACAATGACAAGTGCCACCACACCCAGCCTGGAATTTTCCTTTTACGCATTTTTTTTTTTAAAGTAGGCTATGGTTCATTGTTCAAACACACAGAGCTATTTTCCTGTAGCTCCTGTGCTTTGGACTAGTGACTTCAGGAAGAGAATTCCACCAACAGCAAGATATGCTTGGATGTATCAGAACCTAACCCTGGGCTTGGGGTTCCCCCCTCCCACACACACACACACACACACACACACACACACAGATGAAGCCACACAGGACCCTCGCCTTGGTACACAGCTCATGATGACAGGGACGTTACCCTTCACGCAGGCCTACCTGTGGTGGGTGCTTATCTCTTGCCATGAGCGTCAGGATCTCTTCTCGTAGGTCATTGCGGTAAGTGTGACCATATTCTTTACTATCTTAAAACAGGAACAAAAGAGTAATCACAAAATATAAAACTTTCTGACTGACATTTTTTTGGAGGGGAGGGGAGGGGAGGTTTACTGGGGATTGAACACAGGGGCAGTTCTGAGCTATAGTCTAGCCTCTTCTTTTTGTGATACTGAGGATTGAACCCAGGAGTGTGCTACCTCTGAGCTACACCCCCAGCATTTTTTTTGTTTTAAAACAGGGTCTAGGTTGCTGAGGCTAGCCTCAAACCTCGATCCTCCTGTCTCAGCCTCCTGCACTACCACACCTGGCCTCTCTGCCTGACCTCCGCCCACTTCAGCTGTTACTTTCATCCTTTGGTGAGTAAAAAGAGTTGCTGACATTATCTATTCTGGAATTCCAGAAAATCAGGAGGATGGTTCACAATAAAAACAAAAAATAGTGAAGCCAATGCCAGCTGTTTCCAGTTCAATACAACAGGTGCACTACAGCCATCAGCTTCATATTGCAGAACTATCTTACAGCATCTGTGAAGTCTGTGTTCTCATAAAAATGGCCAGAGCGGTCTTGTGAAGTATGACAGCAGAACTATAGTATGTTTCTCAGACATGGAATACCCAGCCTAATAGAAATCAATGTTATGGTAACACTTCATTTATCTAACAGAATAGATACAGAATATCTGTGTCTCATCTTGCAGCCGATTTGCAAACGTACAGAAAGCCAAAATACATCTTTCTCCTGGCTGTCATGTAGAAGTGATTACCCCTGCCCGTGGTCACCCCTGAGCCAAAGGATCAACACGGGCACAGAGCAGCAGCACGGGCCTTGGAACCGACACTTGGGCTTGGAGTCGGAGTCTGCCAAACCCAGCTCTCCTCTCCCGTGGGTCCCCCCATGCAAGAGCCGTACAACCCCCGGCTTGCTCCATGTCACAGAGGGACCAATGCAGGTTATCTGCAATGTGCGCGTACCCTTGTTACCCAATATGCAACACGAGCAGGTGACCTGAGGTAGACATCAACTAATGCATTCAACTCAGTCACACCTGCAAGTCAACAACCCTAACGATAAGGCTCACAGGGCCACCGCAACGCAGGCCTCTGAAGGGACACTGACCTTTCCAAATCTGAGGGATCACCTCCAGGCGATTGGCCACATCCAGTGCTTGCAGGAGGTCTAGCAATGTTTGTGAACGGGGAAAGAACACCTGATTAAGAGAAACATGAACATAGTTTTAATCCACTGGTCAGAAAGGATACCCCCCAAATCATCTAGAATGCTAAAAGGCAATGAACCATCTTACTGAGGGTATCAGGTCTTTATACCACTTCATGGTGACATCGATCTGTTCCATCAGACAAAGCAAACTGAAAAACTTGGTACTGTGATGGAGAGAGAGAACATGTCTAGTCTAAAATCTCACTTTAAAATTAGCCATTAGTAAAATTACAGCAGCTATATAATGAGGCGTCGTGCATTGTTTTTCAATATTTACAATTCAAAGTTATGCAGAGGCCGATGCTTGGCCCAGGCTGTGCTAAGGGTGCTTAATCTCCCTGATAATGCCCTCTCAGCGAGCACTCAGGGAAGCAGAATCACATTCACATTAAAAACACGCAGTGCAAGCCGGGCGTGGTGGTGCATGCTGGTAATCCCAGTACTTGGGAGGCTGAGAGAGGAGGAGAACCCCAGAAACTTAGCAAGGCCCTTTCTCAACTTAGACTCCATTTCAAAATAAAAAATAAAACAGAGACGGGGTGTAACTGAGAGGTAGAATGCCCCTGGGTTCAATCTAGTACTATAAAATCAACAAAAAGTTGCAGTGTAGCTGGGTGTGGTGGTGCAGGCCTGTAATCCCAGGACTTAGGAAGCTTAGACACACAGGTTGAAGTCCAGCTTCAGTCACCTACTGAGACTGTTGGCAACGTAGTGAGAATCTGATCCAAAATAAAAAATAGAAACCCAGTACCAAAAAACATGAAAGCCATGCAGGGTGAAGAAAGGATTTGGAAAACAATACTCCCAAACGGGTCAACAGTCTCCGCATTTCAATTCATGGATTATCTTCTTTTTTATTTTCAGGAGCTGTATGATTAGCTGCTTCTACTGCCTTTTGTTTTGTGTGTGCTAGAGACTGAACCCAAGGTGCTACATCACTGAACTACATTCTAGTCTCTTTTTTTTTTGCGGTACTGGGGATTGAACTCAGGAGCATTCTACCTCCGAGCTATAGCCCCAGCCCTATTTTTTTTTTTCCTTTATTTTGAAACCGAGTCTCACTAAGTTGCGGAGGGCCTCACTAAATAGCTGAGGCTGGCCGCGAACCCGGATCCTCCGGTCTCAGCCTCCCGAATGCTGGGATTACAAGCGTGCGCCACCACGCCCGGCTCATTCTAGTCCCTTTTAACAAGAATTTTAAGATAAGGTCTCACTCAGTTGCCCAGGCTTGCCTCTCTCAATGAGATCCTCCTGCCTCAATCCTCGAGTAGCTGGGATGACGGGTATGCACCACCGCACCTGGCCTGAGTTTATTTTTTAACAATTTCTGTGGTAGTGGGGATTGAACCCAGGAGCACTCTATTACAGAACTTCCCCTCCAGCTGATCCAGTTATGTATGGATGATTTTATACCATGCCCTGTTCTTAACGCCCTGTTCTTAAGCAGAGCAGATATTTAAAGGGTTAAAACAGGCAGCTTCTTACAGAGCTGGGTCAGGAATGGGGATTAAAAAGCACTGTGAGAATATGTATCACTCAGCTGAACCCTGATTTGTGATGTCAGGCTGACCAGTCCTTGTACAAAAAACAAAGCAAGAATGCAAAAGCCATTTGCCTGGTCGTCATGGGAACCTGATGAGAAACCCTATTTAAGTCCTGGGGGTCCAGGGAGTCTCCCTTGAGAGCTCTGCTGCACTCCTTTGAATGTGCGGCGCTGTTCCGGTCCTGGCTCATTTTTTCTAAATGGCAGAGGACAAGAACCTACAACATGGCAGCACCGAAACAGAACCCAGCACTCACTCATATTCTGAGGTAGGGTTCAGTGCATTGCTCAGGCTCGCCTCAAACTTGCAAGGACTTGTTTCCAAAAAAGGGGGGGTGGTGGTGGCTGGGGTTACAGCTCAGAGGTAGAATGCCCCTGGGTTCAATCCCCAGTAACACAAAATATCAAAAAACAAAAAAACCAAAAGAATACATTTCCAACACACTTACTAATAGAAGTTACGGCGAATATCAGGTCCAATGAATTTCCAGTTGTCTCCCGTGTTTAAAAGGCCATGTATTTTATAAGCAAGTTCTAGATCTCTAAGAGATAAGCACTGAAAATTTGCAAGTAGTAAGTATTATGATATTCTTATAAGTCAAATAATGGCTCATAAAAAGTTTCTTCTATAAATACTTATGCTGATTCAGTTTACTGAGTGATAGTAAATAGTTACAAACATTGGAAAAATTTGTAACAAAATTATTTTGATTTAACAAATGTATCTTTTGAAATAAATCCTGCATAAGATGCAAAGAATCCTCAGACCAGTATCACTGTCCTAAGCACAGCCCATGGAGTAAGTACAAAACCCACCTATGGACTATGAGCTCTTCCCTATGGATCTCAAGGATGAGCGCTGTAAACAAAGACACCCGCTGGCAATGTGTCTGGGTGTGCATACATTTGAGCGCCCAGAGGAAAAAACAGGACATACTAAACTGCAGCGCGATTATTCTTAGGAAACACAAGGCAGTTTGCACTCATCCTAAAATCATGTGAAATTTCCCCCATCATTAAAATGATAAAATGAGAAATCAAAATAAAATTTAAGTTTTTCAATGAACAGAATTAACAGGTAAATATGAAATACTCCAAAAGCTTACCTGACCAGAGGCATGAAAAAAGGCAATGAATACAGTAATGCAGATTAGGGAATACTATGGGATTTTTTTTTTTTTTTTTTTTTTTTTTTTGCAGTACTAGGAATGGAACTCAGGGGCATTCTACCTGAGCCACACCCCAAGACCTATTTTATTCTTTATTTTGAAACAGGGTCTCACTGAGTTGCGGAGAGACTCTGAAGCTGGCCTCAAACCTGTGATCCTCCTGTCTCAGCCTCCCAAGTACTGGGATTACAAGTGTGGGCCACCATACCTAGCTCTAATGTGATTTTAAAGTATAGATATTAGAGAGAGAAGAAAAATAAAAACAAAGACATGAATTGAAGAGTCAGGAAGTTAAAACAACCAGGGAGACCCCTCCAGTTAGAGATGAAATTAGGACATGTATAGGAATCTTTATAAGGAAAATTAAGCAAGAATTGGTACTCACAACTCTCATGGCTGACTGAAAAAACATATCTGAAAATCAAAGTCCACAGGTGCTTTGGTTACGATACACAAAATATATTTCAGGTTAGTAAAATCAATAAAAATCCTGTCAACAAAACAGGTGATACACAACATAGGGCTAAAAGAATAAAAATGAGAGGACAAGTATATAGCAGCGTGCCACAGATATTTGGGCTTTTTCAGAATAATCACTCTAAACATTACTAAATGAATTAAAGCTTGTCCTTGACACAAGGCCTCTACTAACTCAGAAGAAATGGCCATGTCTCTAGAAGGAACCCCAGCCATTTCTGTACATACCATCATCCAAGTCCTTCGGGGAAAACTTCTTTCCCACTAATTCATTCATTATGTCATAGATGATGAGGGATGGTCCTTTCAAATGGCTTGCTACAGAACAGAACGAGAGAGCAAGCGAGTCAGTCCCCTTTGTCGCACCACCAATCACGGCACCTAGCCCGAAGAGACGCCTATCTCCTCGCTGCTCTGTGCGCCCCAAGGACTGCCTCAGAGCAGAGCAGGGCCCGGCGCCTGCTAAGGAACCGCTGCCCGCTGCAGATGCGGTGCTCTGCAAGACCTGATCCACCACGGGCTGCTGCACACGTGGTCCAGGCAGCCTTCCCTTCCCTGTTTTCCTAAGAACAGACTTTCACTGAAGTGGGGGCAAACACCAGTACATACCATCCCTCACCAACCCAGCCACTAAAAACAAATGTAGTATTTGCTAGTAATCACTCCTGTTCCTTCTAAGTATCATCAGATACAAAGGTCAAGAAAAAGTAAACTGTACAATCAATGAAGGGGGGGACAGTTGGAAAAAAAAAAAGTTGAGTACCAAAAGGGCACAAAATTCATATATTTCCAAATATTTATTCACATTCCCTATCTGTGATACAGTTGTGATAAGAGCAAAGGTATCTTGTTATAACTGCCGCTATCCACTTGCTAAACTTCCCAATTATTTTATTAGTTATGTAATATCCTATGTTTATGCACCATTCTTCATATTTAGGCTCTCTTCTTCAGGCACATTTCCAGAAGTTATTATTGCAGACAGCCAACTAGACAGAAAAACTGACAGTCTTCTCCTGGTCCACTGCTGCGGACATGGCTGTTACTCAGGAAACATACACACCACTGATTTACGCAGGACACGAAGCAAAGCAAGGAGGTCAGTGACGACACACCCTGGGTTCAGAAACACCAGTTCTGCTATGAGCTAACCACAGCTGAGTAAAATTTTCAAGGATTATCATGGAAAGTGTTTCTGTTGCCAATGTAAGTACGTTACCTGTCTGGTTTTGTTCCTAAAAGATGAAAAAATAAACAGAGAAAGTACTTCCCTACAAGTCAAGTTTGCAGACTGCAAAATTAGCCCTCCATACCAGAGAGAATCAGGTTCCTTTCTGTTGTAAAGTTCGCCACAGGAAGGAAGGACCAGAGCCACCCCTCTGAACGCCTCAGGGGCTCAGGAAGGGGGCAAGAGAGGAGGGAGCTCCAGACTCCTCAGGCCCACTGCGGGCCTCCGTGCCAGGGCAAGGCGCCGCACAGGGACTTCATCCAAAGCCCCGAGACACTCAGCTCGGCATCTGGTCCCTACATGGAAGAGTGGAGATTTCCCCTCTCTCCCAGAGCACTGCTCCCACAGGAACTCACTGGCCTGCCAGGCGATGAGAAGCAGAGCCTTGAGGTCTTCCCAAAGACTCGAAACTAAGGCCAGTTGTCCTCTAGAGCAGCGCTGTCCATCAAAGAAAGAAATGCGCTGTATCTGCATATGTGCATCACCGAAGAGGAGCCACCACCCTCACATGGCTGCAATTACTTACTTATTTACTCGTTGTACTGGGGACTAAACCACGGGCGCCCTGCCACTTAGCCACACCTCCAGCTCTTTTGGAAACGGCCTGAGCTGCCCAGGCTGGCCTGGAAGTAGCAATTGTCCTACCTCAGCCTCCTGAGCTGCTGGGATTATAAGCATGCACCACTGCACTAAGCATTATTTTCACTAACTAGCGACATGTAGCTAGAGCTTCTTGTTTCTTTGTTTTTTTTGTGGTACTAGGGATGGTACCCAGGGGCATTCTACCTCTGAGCTGCACCCCTCAGACCATTTTATTCTTTATTTCAAAACAGGGTTTCACTAAGTTGTGGAGGGCCTCATGAAATAGCTGAGGCTGGCCATGAACCTGAGATCCTCCTGTCTCAGCCTCCCAAGTACTGAGATCACAAGCGTGAGCCAAAAAGAGCCAAAATGGCTCTTTTATTTTTTATTTTTTTGCAGTACTAGGGACTGAACTCAAGGGCATTCTACCTCCAAGCTATACCCCCAGGCCTATTTTTTATTCTTTATTTGGAAACAGGGTCTCACTAAGTTGCGGAGTGCCTCACTAAGTAGCTGAGGCTGGCCGTAAACCCGGATCCTCCGGTCTCAGCCTCCCAAATGCTGGGATTACAAGCGTGCGCCACCACGCCTGGTAGCTCTTTTATTGGATACATAACTCTAGAGACTAAAATGAAATCCAAACTAAAACTTCTGTTCAGTCTTCTTTATATTCCAATGTTAGAACATGTTATAACCCTCTCCCTTCTACCTCACGGCTTACATCACAAACAAGGTTACTACTCTCAAGAATTATCTTTACTCAGGCTCTAGATGTTAATTGATGGGTTTTCTATTCTTACTTAATATGGAGAGAAGGTAACTTGCAACAAATAACTACACACACTCAAGAAAGCCCATCAATTTTCCACAAAATTAAAGTAAGGTAAAGCCATACATACCATGATGATAGAACACCTGGATAAGATGGTGGTACGTTGCAAGTGAGGGTTCTCAAATTATCAGGTGGACAGAAAAAAAAAAAAAAAGAAAAAAGAAATAAAGTAAAACACAGCTAATCAATATATGGTGTACAGAGGCACACTGAACTAGACAATATATTGATGTTAATGTTTAGGCAAAGGATGCATTTGTTTCTCGGGAACATTTCCCAGCGCATCTAATTAACATAAAAGTGAAAAGTCACAATATGGATTGCATTACTTCCAAAGCCCTACTACTACTATGACCCTTCCTTAACAACACTAAAACTAAATAAACTGAATTGGTTCCTAAGCAACCTTTAATAACGTAATTACAGAATTATACACAATATACACATTCAGGTTCAAATACCTAATTATGCCAGAAAAATGTCATGAAACTTAAAACTTACTGAATGTAATTGATTCTCCTCTGAATAAAAAAAATCTATAAAAAAGTACTTGAAATACTAAAATGACATTGTAATTTGCTATAAAGAACATACACATGATGAAGGTGCTTCCACCAAAGTAAGTTCAGTGTCTGTCCTCTGGTGTCTGTGGGGAAATGATTTCAGAACCCCCCTTGGACACCCAAATCCTGGGGTGCACCAGCCCCTTATATAAAACTGCAGTGTGTGCAAACAAGCTACGTATATCCTCCCATATACTTGAAGTCATCTCTGCCCGACCTATAATGTCTAATATAACACAGATTCAATCTAGTTAGCTGTCATACTGCACTTTTTAGGGAATAATTTTTTTCCAGACAGTTTCAGTGTGTGGCTGGCTGATTCCATAGATAGGAAGGGCCATCTGCATGTGTGATTAAAGGTGCCCAATGTTGGCCAGTGCAGCCTTTGCCCTCGGGCCCCAGCCCCGCCCTTACCTATCCCCATGGCTTTCATTTCACGTAAGGTCTGTAAGGCTGGCACTCTCCCAAGTGCATAAAATTTCCGGAGGTACTTCAGAATGGTGTTAAAAGTCTGCAGATTTGGTTTCACCTTCTGTGCGACCATGTGTTTCAGTAGATCCTGGTTGAATCAAAAGCAACAAGTATTTTTTATGCCTGGGGGATAATTTGCCAATAAACTATATTTCGTAAAAAAAAAAAAAAAGGAGAGAAAAACTTAGCTTCCTGGCTATGTATAAACCACTTTAGTACTATATTCCCTAGTTTAAGAATTGCCACTAATTAGCAGAACCAGTGACCCTGCCTTTTGGAGAAGCCTCCTAATTCAGTCAACCATTCCACCAGATCAAGGCGTCTAAACGTCTCAGTCCTCTACCTCACAAGTCTTCCAAAAAGACTCAAGCAAAGGAATTGACCAGTATGGTATAAAAACATTTCTATTCCTAAATAACTAGATTAGGATCAATCTGGTGATTTCAATTTAATGTACCTAACAGGAATCTGACATTAGTTATGCATTACTTTCGTAACAGACACACAAAGATAAATTGTGTGAACTAAACGAATAAAGTGACCAAGGCCTTTGTGAATTCTAGCTGTGTTCTCTGAGTCAACAACGTTATCTCTCAAGTGCTAGACCAGCTACGCAGGCTACAGTGGTGACTGCGGGGCAGACTGCTATGAAGATGCTCAGCGAATGCCAACGCTACCCCACGCAATTCAGTAAATGAGATTTAAGGCCTGGCAAGACAGAAGAGGCCTTCTCCTTACCAGAATATTATTCCACTTTTCCTCAAACTTCTCATTCGCCAGCAGTGCTCTCGCTTTGATCAGTGCATTGAAGGTGAACACATCGGCTGTAAAGAAGAGCTACATTGACAAAACTCGGGCTGCAGACAAGCCTTGGACAGCGAAGGCAGCTGAAGACAAGGCGGCTGCTGGCAAGTCTCCCTTGGCAAGGCGCTACCCGCCCACAGCGCTGGCCTCACTCCAGTGCCACAGGAGCAGACAAAACACCGCGCAAAGACTGAGGCGGGACCCAAGGATTCCACCAAGATTCTCACGAGAGGAGAAGGAGGAGCAGATGGGAATTCTCACACTCACCACGCAGTCTGTTATTTAGTAACTCGGCGTACAAGTTGATTGCCTGTGCGTGAGCTCCATGCTGAAAGAAAGAGGGAAGAAAAGGCACGCATCCTCAAATTCATCCATGACAGAAGTACCTGCACAGCTCTCGTTCCCGGGCTGGGAACACAGGAGGGAACGAAAGCGACCAGGCCTTGCTCTCGGGCAGCTCCCTCACGCAGGGGCACGGGTCAGGCCAGGAGGCGACTTCAGAAGTCAATGAGGGCAGGCGAGCACGAGGCCAGGGGACTACTAGCACCCTACAACGCACAGGACAGGCCCCACAGATGTTCTGACCCAGAATGTTAGCACACGCTGAGTATTCCTCATCGAGTCAGAAAGGCCGCAAGTTCCTAATTTTAGAGCACTGACCTACTGCTGCGAGAGGAAATTTCCATAGACAAAACACAGACCCACAAGAATATTGTATAAAATTATCTTCACACCATGTGTATAAAGTATACATGAAACAAATGGATTCTGCCTTCACACCTGATCCCAGCTCCAAAATCTCTCTCTAAATATATACAAACAGTCCAAATCCTAAAAATTCTCCCATATGAAACACTTACGGTCTGAAGCATTTTGACACAGGACACTCAACCTCTACTTTTGAGGGTGAGGAACACTGACTTAGTGAACTTTGGTTTTTTGGTGGTTGAATTTAAGAGGCATTCTACCTCTAGCCCTTTTTATTTTTGTATTTGCAAACAAGGTCTCACTAGGTTCCTAGAATCTCATTAAATTGAGGCTGGCCTTGAGTCTGTGGTCCTCCTGTCTCAGCCTCCCAAGTACTGGGATTACATGCATGTACCACCATGCCTGGCTGATTTGGTGAACTTCAAAGATAAAAATAAATATAACAACGTACCTTCACCATTCCTCGGATCATTGTACAGTATGAATATGCATTCTTCTCTGGCATTAGAGCAAAGATTCTCTCAGCATTGTTTTGGGGTCTAGAAACAACAGAATAAATGTAAACCAGGGAAACAGGGCAAACCAATGAGCTCCCACCATTTCCCGACAGTTCACAAGGTTCTAGGCAATGTGCCAGGTACTTTATGCATAGGATCTCAAGTAATTCCTACCACCCAGAGAGAAGATATGCTTATTACTGTATGGAATTGGGTCGAGGCTCAAAATCTTAAGTCAATTGCCCAGGGCTATACAGTAAAACAGAAAGTAAACTATATATGACAGGGTACATTGTGAATCCCCCTGTCCTTGATGGAGCTAACAGAGGCAGCTACTGATTAGCAGTTCCTTCTGAATCCTATTGTATTTTAGCATATGTACATTCATTTTTTACAAAGAAGAAAAAAAGTAGCATTTTACATATACTATCCTGATCTTACAGAACCAGATGTGAGTCAAGACTCTAAAGTCCATGTTGTTAATCATCATTCAAAATTATGAAAGTCTAGCAAGAAATGTAACCAATGCTTTGATTAAATTCACTGGTTCCAAAAGGATTTACAAGGTAACGGTAGCTTTCCTTCTCCAGACATCCTAGCAAAACGTTTCTCTTATTTTAACATCTTTACTTCGCTAATTGAATTTCTCATGAAAAAAGGCCCAAGTTATATGAACACAAACTCTACAATTTATATTACACAACAAAAATGAATTCCATTTTAGAACATGACTGTGTATCTTCTTTAGGGATGATGGTGATCATTCTAAACACCAAAAGAAATGGCAATACAA
>PVLC010040266.1:0-13766 GCA_004027655.1 Graphiurus murinus
AAAAAAAAAAAAAAAAAAAAAAAAAAAAAAAAAGAATAAAAATAGGGCTGAGGGTGTTGCTCAGAGGTAGAATGACCCTGAGTTCCATCCCCAGTACTGCAAAAAAATAAAATAAAATAAATAAATAAAAAGAAGAGGTGAGTGTGGTGGCACACACTTATAATACCAGTACTTGGGAGGCTAAGACCAGAAGATATGGGTTCGAGGCCAGCCTCAGCTACTTAGTGAGGCCCTCTGCAACTTACTGAGATCCTGTTTCAAAATACTGAGATCCTGTTTCAAAATAAAGAATAAAAAATAGGACTGGGGGTATAGCTCGGAGGTAGAATACCTCTGGGTTCAGCCCCCAGTACCACACAGACACACACAAAAATAGCTTGGAGGTAGAATGCCCCTGGGTTCAACCCCCAGTACCACAAAATAAATAAATAAATAAAATAAAAAATTGGGCTGGGCCTGTAGCTCAGAGGTAGAATGCCCCTGGGTTCAATCCCCAGTATTGCAAAAAACAAAACAAAACCAGTGAGTGAGCTGGGTCTAGTGGTGTACACTTGTAATCCCAGTACTTGGTGGGGCTGAGACAGGAGGATCCCAGGTTCAAACCCAGACTAGGCAATTTAGCAAGGCTCTCTGCAACCTAGTGAGACCCTGTTTCCAAATAAGAAATAAAATCAGGCTAGGGGTGTAGCTCAGAGGTAGAATACCTCTAGGTTCAATCCCCAGTACCCAAAACAACAACAAAACAGTGTCAACTAACCAAACTAGTTTGGAAAAATTTATTTGGTATTAATTCTGTTAGATTTAAATGAGTTGAATGTTAGTCTTTAAAATATTCAAATGTTAGCTGGGCTTGGCAGGGCATGACTATAATCCCAGTACTAGGGAGGCTGAGACAGGAGGATTACAGGTCTGCAGCCAGCCTCTTAGGCCCTCTGCAACTTAGTGAGACCCTGTTTCAAAATAAAAAATAAAACAGAAGCCGGGCATGGTGGCACACGCTTGTAATCCCAGCATTTGGGAGGCTGAGACCAGAGGATTCAGGTTTGCAGCCAGCCTTAGCTTCCTAGTGAGACACTCCACAACTTAGTGAGACCCTGTTTCAAAATAAAGAATAAAAAATAGAGCTGGAGGTATAGCTTGGAGGTAGAATGCCCCTGAGTTCAATCCCCAGTACCACAAAATAAATAAATACATAAATAAATAAATAAATAAAACAAGGCTAGGGGTGTAGTTCAGAAGTAAAATGCCCCTGAGTTCAATCCCCAATACCAAAAAAAAAACCAAGAAAAAAAAATATATTTTTTTGTGGTACTGGGGATTGAACTCAGGGGCATTCTACCTCCGAGCTATACCCCCAGCCCTATTTTTTATTCTTTATTTTGAAACCGGGTCTCGCTAAGTTGCGGAGTGCCTCACTAGGTAGCTGAGGCTGGCTGCAAACCCGGATCCTCCGGTCTCAGCCTCCCGAATGCTGGGATTACAAGCGTGCGCCACCACGCCCGGCAAAGAAAAATATTTGAATGTTCAAATTTTTCAGTAACTCTGACTAGACTATGCTCAAACTAATTGAAATTAATGTTTTATGTTAATTTCTTTTAGATTTATAGAATGTAAAGTACAGAAAAAAGGACAAGGAGATACTGAAAGACTTACATATTTTTTCTGTAATGCATCATAGCATCCTAGCATCCTAAAAAAAAATCAAAGATTCATTTTTAGACCAAATACATTTCCAGGAAGCAGTTCTTTTCATAAATCCCCGTATTATCTCATTACTAAATAAAACTAAAATGTTTTATTAAAGAACCCTTCCTATTAACTAGCTTAAAATGAAAGAAGACAGTGAAGTGGTGCACACCTATAATCCAAGTATTTGGGAGGTTGAGATGCAAGGATCCCAGGTTCCAGGAGAGCCTCAGAAACTTAGCAAGGCTCTCAGCAACTTGGCAAGATCTCTTTCCAAATAAAACATAAAATAGGGCTGGGGAGTATATTTCAGAGGCAGAATGCCCCTGGGTTCAATCCCCAGCAAAAACAAACACACATCTAAAATAAGTAAATAAAACTAAAGAAGATAAAACACAAGAAACAATGTGGCAGAAATATAAAATGATTATAGGGTATGGAAGGGAAACTATAAAAAATCTGACAGCTATTTGTGGGAAGTAGTAATAGGAAAACGAAGTCTGCTCACTGCTCACAAGGGGCATGAAATAAAGAAAGCCTTTTTTGTTTCTTTTTGGTGCTGGAGATTGAACCCAGGGGCATTCTACCTCCAAGCTATACACCCAGACCAATTTTATTATTTTATTTGGAAACAGGGTCTAAGTTGCAGATGGCCTCACTAAGTTGCTGAGGTTGGCCAGAAACCTGTGATCCTCTTGTCTCGGCCTCCCAGGTGCTGAGATTACAAGTGTGTGCCATTACGCCCAGCTATCTTATTTTTTTATTTTGAAACGGGGTCTTGCTAAACTGCTGAGGGTCTTACTAAGTTGCTGAAGCTGTGTGATCCTCCTGTCTCAATCTCTCAAATATTGGGATTTTTTTTTTTGTACTGGGGATGGAACCCAGAGGGCTTATACCTCTGGCCACACCCCAGACAGAATCTTGCTAAGTTGCTGAAGCTTTCCTCAAACCTGTGATCCTCCTGTCTCAACCTCCCAAGTACTGGGATAACAAATATGCACCACAACACCTGGCAAATACTGGGATTACAGGCATGCCTGGTTTAAAGAAAACCTTTTTCTTTTTTTAGCAGGGTCTTGCTAGGTTTACAAGAGTCTTACTACTTGAGGAAGCTGTCCTCAAACCTGTGATTCTTCTGTTTCAGCTTCCCAAGTACTAGGATTACAGGCATGTGCCACAACTCCTGGCTTAAGGGAAACTTTTTGTGTGTGTGTGGTACTGGGGATGGAACCAACGAGCCTTCTACCTCCAGGCTACATTCCCAGCTCTATTTTATTTTTATTTTGAAACAGGGTATCACTAGGTTAATGAGAATTTCACTATTTGCTAAGTTTGTCCTTGAACCTGCAATCCTCCTGTCTCAGCCTCTCAACTACTGGGATTAGAAGTGTGCCCCATCACACCTAGCTTATTTTTTATTTTCAAACAGGGTCTCGCTAAATTGCTGAGAGCCTCACTAAATTGCTGAGGCTGTCCTTGAATCCAAAATACTCCTGTCTCAGCCTCCCAAGTATTGGGATTACAGACATGGGCCACCACACCTGGCCTAAAGGAAATTTTTTTTTTCTGGTACTGGGGATGGGATTGAACCCAGGGGCATTCTACCTCCGCGCTACACCCCCTGCCCTATTTTTTATTCTTTATTTTGAAATATGGTCTCACTAAGTTGGGGAGGGACTCACTAAGTAGCTGAGGCTGGCCTCGAACCTAGATCTTCCTGTCTCAGCCTCCCAAGTACTGGGATTACAAGCTTGCACCACCACGCCTGGCTTAAATGAAAATTTTAAAGCATAAATACTAGCTGGGCGTGGTGATGCAAGCTTGTAATCCTAGTACTTTGGAGGCTGAGACAGGAGGATCGAAGGTTTGTAAACAGCCTCAGCAATTTAGGCCCTCCACAACTTAGACCGTGTTTCAAAATAAAGAATAAAATAGGGCTGGGGGAATAGGCTCAGAGGTAGAATGCTCCTGGGTTCAATCCTCAGAACCACAATAAATAAATAAATAAATAAATCATAAATCCTAAGACCTGCAAAGATGGTACCTAGTGTTGAAAGGTGAATCAGTAAAACTTGGTTAAACATTGAATGTTATCCAGTGTATGAAAAATGTGATTTAAGCTGGGCATAGTGGCGCAACCTGAGACAGGAGGATTGCAGTTTCACAGCCAGGTCAGCCTCAGCAGCTTAGTGAGATCCTCTGCAACTTAGACCCTGTTTCAAAATAAAAAAGGAAAGCCGGGCTTGGTGGTGCACACTTGTAATCTTAGTACTTGGGAGGCTGAGACAGGAGGATGGCAGGTTAGAGGCCAGCCTCAGCTACTTAGTGAGGTCTTCTGCAACTTAGTGAGACCCTGTTTCAAAATAAAGAATAAAAAATAGAGCTGGGGGTGAAGCTCGGAGGTAGAATGCCCCTGGGTTCTATCCCCAGTCCACAAAAAAAAAAAAAAAAAAGGAAATAGGGCTGGAGACTTAGCTCATAGGGAGATGCCTTTGAATTCATTCCCCAGTACCACACACACACGACAAAGTGATATAGAAAAATAAAATTTTTCTATCTGTAGGTATTTTTTTCGACTTACCACTTCACTAACTGTGTAGATCCTGGACACTTTTTATCTTCTCTCAAAATTTTGACACAAAGATCTAAACACAAAAATAATGAAATAAACAGTTACTTAAGAAGAGTAAACAAAAAGCCAGGCACGGTGGCTCATTCCTGTAATCCCAGTACTTGGAAGGCTGAGACAGGAGGATTTGCAAGTTCAAGGACAGCCTCATAAATTTATCGAGACTTTTAGTAACCTAGTGAGACCCTATTTCAACATAAAAAATAATAAAAAAGGGCTGGGGGTGTAGAATGCCCCTGGGTTGAATCCCCAGTGCCCTCCCCCCACCACACACACAGAAGAGTAAACAATTAATATTTTAAATGGTTATTTTCTTCAGCTGTATATTACAGGTTTATTTATTATATTTATTATTATTATAATGATTATTATGGTACTAGGGACTAGGCCCAGGGTCAGTCTACCCTAGAACTATACCTCCAGCAATTTTTTGGTTTTCTTTTTTTTTTTTTTTTTTTTGGCATTAAGGATTGAACCCAGAGACATTCTAACTCTGAGCTAAACTCCCATCTCTATTTTATTTTACTTATTTATTTATTTGGTACTGGGATTGAACCCAGGAACATTCTACCACAGAGCTACACCTCTACCCAATTCATTCTTTCTTTCTTCCTCCCTCCCTCCCTCCCTCCCTCCCTCCCTTCCTTCTTTCCTGTCAGTCAGACATTTTATGGTAGATCCAGCCCTATTTTATTTCTTACTTGGAAACAGGGTCTCACTAGGTTGATGAGAGTCTCACTACTTGCTGACGCTATCCTCGATCCTCCTGTCTCAGCCTCTCAAGTACTGGGATTACAGGTGTGTGCCACCATGCCCAGTTTTATCCATCTTTCCTTATCCTTCCTTTCTCTCTCTCTCTCTCTCTCTCTCTCTCTCTCTCTATTTTTTGTGGTACTGGGGATTGAACCCAGGGGCACTCTACCTCCGAGCTACACTCCCAGCCCTATTTTTTATTCTTTACTTTGAAACAGGATCTCACTAAGTTGTGGAGAGCCTCACTTAAGTAGCTGAGGCTGGCTGTGAACCCAGAGATCCCCTGGTCTCAGCCTCCCAAGTACTGGGATTACAAGCATGCTCCACCACACCTGGCTTGTTTTTTATTTTCAAACAGGGTCTTGCTAAATTGCTAAGGCTGTCCTTGAACCTGTGATCCTCCTGTCTCAGTCTCCCAAGTACTGGCATTACAGCTGTGTACCACCATGCCCAGCCAAGAACTGTACACTTTCTTTATTTATTGAACCAGTACCACAAATAAATAAACTTAGAAATGTACACTTTAAATGAATGGTCAGATATGTGAATTATATTAATAAAATCGCTACTAAAAATCACAATCTCTAAGTCAAGTTAGTTTTAGAGAAGGACAAAGCAAAAGTCAGGCGTGGTGGTGCATGCCTGTAATCCTAGTACTTGGGAAGCTGAAAAAGGAGGATTGCAGGTTTGCAGCCAGCCTCAGCAAGTAGTGAGACTCTCATCAACCTAGCAAGAACCTGTTTCCAAATAAGAAGTAAAATTGGGCTGGGGTGTAGCTTGCAGGTAAAATGTCTCTTGGTTCCACCCCCAGTACCACACATGCACACAGACACAAAAAGACAAAGCAAAAAAAATGTGTGTGTGTGTGGGTGGAGGGGTACCGGGGATGGAACCCAGGAGCATTCTACCTCTGAGCTACACTGCCAGCTCTATTTTACTTTTTTTTTTTGAAACAGGGTCTTGATAGGTTGATGAGAATCTCACTACTTGCTGAGGCTGTCCTCGAACCTGTGATCATCCTGTCTCAGCCTTCCAAGTACTGGGATTACAGGTGTACATCACCATGTTGGGTTTTTTTTTTTCGTTTTGTTTTTGGTATTGGGGATTGAACCCAGAAGCATTCTAACTCTGAGTTCCACCCGAGACTGATTTTATTTTTGTGTGTGTGGTATTGGGTGTTGAACCCAGGGGCATTCTACCTCCAAGCTACACTCCCAACCCTTTTTTTTTTTTTTGCGGTACTGGGGATTGAACTCAGGGGCATTCTACCTCTGAGCTATACCCCCAGCCCTATTTTTTATTCTTTATTTTGAAACCGAGTCTCACTAAGTTGCAGAGTGCCTCACTAGGTAGCTGAGGCTGGCCGTGAACCCAGATCCTCCAGTCTCAGCCTCCCGAATGCTGGGATTACAAGCGTGCGCCACCACGCCTGGCTCCCCCTTTTTTTTTTATTCTTTATTTTCCACTAAGGTTACCATAGCCAACCACTAGTACACCATGACTCACATTCTGAGTATAGGATGGATCATAGTAGATACCTGAGGATAAAATATGGGTGGGGAAAATGAGTGAATACTTATGATAATTAAGGGCATTTGAAGATTCGATTTTTTTTTCTTTTGCAGTACTAGGGTTTGAATCCAGGGGCATTCTACCTCCAAGCTACACCCCCAGCCCTATTTTTTATTCTTTATTTTGAAAGAGGGCCTAAGTTGCAGAGGGCCTTACTAAAAGTAGCTGAGGCTGGCTGGGAACCTGCAATCCTCCTGTTTCAGCCTCCCAAGTACTGAGATTACAAGATTATGCCACAATGCCCAGTTTATTTTTTCTTTTGAAACGGTCTCATTAAGTTGCTGAGGATATCCTTGAACTTGTGATCTTCCTGTCTCAGCCTCCCAAGTACTTGGATTCCAGGTGTGCACACCCAGCTAAAAACAGGGTTGTGTGTGTGTGTGTGTGTGTGTGTGTGTGTGTGTGTTACTGGGGATTGGGCCCCGGGGCATTCTACCTCAAAGCTATATCTCCAGCCCTATTTTTTATTCTTTCTTTATTTTTTGTGGTACTGGGGATTGAACCCAGAGGCATTCTACCTCCGAGCTACCCTCTCAGCCCTATTTTATTTATTTTCTTGAAACAAGGTCTCATTAAGGTGTAGAGGGCCTCACAAATTGCCGAGGCTGTCCGCAAACCTGCAATTCTCCTGTCTCAGCCTCCCAAGTACTGGAATTACAGTGCTCCATCATGCCTAACCCTTATTCTTTATTTTGAAACAGGGTCTCACTAAGTTGAGGAGGGCCTCACTAAGTAGCTGAGGCTGGCTGCAAACCTGTGACTCTCCTATTTCAGTCTCCCAAGTACTGGGATTACAAGTGTGCGCCACCATGCTTGGCTTAAAAACATTTTTAAAGAAAGTTTTAAATATTACATTACCATCTAGGTATCTTGTTCCATAAGCACATTCAGGAAATATTCCTCTCAAATATGTGATGCAGGACACTGAAACTGCTAGGAGTCTCTTCACTAGCACCAAAGACTGCTGCTCAGTTGATATCTTATTGGGGAATATCATTGCACTCTAAAATCCAAAGGGAATTAAAACATCTTATTTATATTTATTTTTTAAAAAACCTTCCTTGCACTTAAAGTAGATCTAGTTTTGCATAAGCATTGTGCTCTCCCAAAGAATTCCTCCCCATAATGGTTAGTAATCCACAGAAAATTGGGGTTGTTTTTTTTTTTTTTTTTTTTTTTGGTACTGGGGATTGAACTCAGGTGGGGTGGTTTTTAAGATGTGACGATGTCTCTAGGGTAATGGCCTAAAGGTAATATTCAAAAAATGCTTAAGGAGCTCCTTGCAAATTAAATGTAAATGCATAATACATGAATAAATAACATCGATTTCCTCTTTGGTCTAAGTTAAATACAGGTTAACCAAAATGCAAGAATCTACGCAAAGATGAAAGATGACTTTTTTTTTTTTGCAGTACTGGGGATTGAACTCAGTGGCATTTTACCTCTGAGCTATACACCCAGCCCTATTTTTTATTCTTTTTATTTTGAAACAGGATCTCACTAAGTTGCAAAGTGCCTCACTGCATCCTCAGCTGTCAGCCTCCCAAATGCTGGGATTACAAGCCAAAGATGACAATTTTATCTTTGTCTCTGAGTCACAAACATTTTCTAGGGTTGGACAACAATTTCATCCAAACAGCAAAACCTAATGTAAATTAAATTTGAACCAGCAATTTAATGGAATACAACATGTCCATCAGAATTCTCCATTAGTTCAAAATAGTTTAGCAAACAATCTTTTTTTTTTTTTTTTGCAGTGCTGGGGATTGAACTCAGGGGCATTCTACCTCCGAGCTATACTCCCAGCCCTATTTTTTATTCTTTATTTTGAAACAGGGTCTCACTAAGTTTCAGAGGGCCTCACTAGGTAGCTGAGGCTGGCTGCAAACCTGGATCCTCCAGTCTCAGCCTGGGATTACAAGTGTGCGCCACCACACCTGGCTTATCTTCTTTTCTTAAACCATCATTATACACTCAAATTGTTGGCTCTAACTAAAAAATAAAGTAGTTGAGACTTCGAGCAACAATAAAATCAGGTAAATTTATATATATTTTAGAATAAATCATACCATGGAAGTCCTTTTCAACTGTGCAGTGGCCATCTTCTGATATTTAATCCAACCTTGTGACACAAATACAAGCTTTAGCTTCAGATTTTGTTTTTATCGCTAACGTTCTAGTTTATTACATATAAAGTAAGAAATAGATGATCATGGTGGCGCAGGCACACTTGTAATTCCAGTACTCGGAAGGCTGAGACCGGAGGATCCGGGTTCTCAGCCAGCCTCAGCTACTTAGTGAGGCCCTCTGCAACTTAGACCCTGTTTCCAAATAAAGAATAAAAAATAGGGATGGGGGTGTAGCTCAGCAGTAGAATGCCCCTGGGTTCCATCCCCAGTACCACCACCACAAAAAAAAAAAAAAAAAAAAGTCAGAAAGAATTATATCTGAATAAATTTGATAATTTCTTTACTTAAAATGGAATCTTCAAAAATACACGGGTCCATATTGCTGTACAATATGAACCTAGGAGCATTCTACCTCCGAGCTATACCCCTAGCCTTTTTATTTTGAAACAAGGTCTTGCTAAATTGCTGAGGCTGGCCTTGAAACTGTGATCCTCCTGTCTCAGCCTCCCAAGTACGGGGATTACAACTAAGCACCACCACACCTGGCTGTATAACTATTATTAATAAGGTCTTTACTTTAAGCCATTTGACTAGCAAGCTAGTAAGTCTCACATAAATGAGTTGAGACTTTTTTCCAGTATCATGACTGAACCAAGTGCATCCGCATACTAAGCAACTGCTCTACCACTGAGCTACACCCCAGTCCAAAAATAGTGTTTTTTTTGTTTTGTTTTGTTTGTTGTTGTTGTTTTTGTTTTTATTTTTATTTTTTTTTTTTGCGGTACTGGGGATTGAACTCAGGGGCATTCTACCTCCGAGCTACACCCCCAGCCCTATTTTTTATTCTTTATTTTGAAACTGAGTCTCACTAAGTTGTGGAGTGCCTCACTAGGTAGCTGAGGCTGGCCACGAACCCGGATCCTCGGGTCTCAGCCTCCCGAATGCTGGGATTACAAGCGTGTGCCACCACATCCGGCTCTTGATTTGTTTTTTAAAGATGGATCTGTTTTGTCCAGGCCAGCCCTGAACTCTTGAGATCAAGTGATCCTCCTGCATCAGCCTCCCAAGTAGTTGAGACTGCAGATGCATACCACCACACCCTGCTAGTAGAAAGAGAAAAAAGTGTGTATATGTATACATACTTATGTTACATATGTATGTGTCTGTATACATACATATGTATGTGTGGGGTGGTATGGGAGGGGGTAGTGAGGATTGAACCCAGGGGAGTTCTAGTACTGAGCTATATCCTGAGCCCGTATTTTATTTTTTTGTAGTACTGGAGATTGAACCCAGAGGCATTTTACCTGAGTTATACCCACAATCCTATTTTATTTTGAAACAGGGTCTGGCTAAATTTCCGAGAGTCTTGCTGAAACTGGTCTTCGACTTGCCATCCTCCTGTCTCAGCCTCCCAAGTACTGGGATTACAGGTGTGGGCCACCATACCTGGCCCTAATTTTAAGTTTTTAATTAAAAAAAATATATACTTTTTTTTGTGGTACTGGGGATGGAACCCAGGGGTGTTCTACCTCTGCACTACACCCCAGCCCTATTTTGTTCCTTATTTTGAAACAGGGTCTCACTAAATTTCGGAGGGTCTTACAAGTTGCTGAGGCTGGCCACAGACCTGCGATCCTCCAGTCTCAGCCTTCCCGGTACTGAGATTACAAGCGTGGGCCATCACATCTGGCAAATTTTTAATTTTTTTTTTTTTTTTTTTTTGCGGTACTGGGGATTGAACTCAGGGGCATTCTACCTCCGGGCTACACCCCCAGCCCCATTTTTTATTCTTTACTTTGAAACCGGGTCTCACTAAGTTGCGGAGTGCCTCACTAAGTAGCTGAGGCCGGCCGCGAACCCGGATCCTCCGGTCTCAGCCTCCCAAATGCTGGGATTACAAGCGTGCGCCACCACGCCCGGCTCAAATTTTTAATTTTGATACAAGGTCTTGCTAACTTTCCCAGGCTGGCTTTGAATTTTCAATTTTCCTGCCTCCGCCTCCGGTTGCTGGAATTACAACTGGTATTACAGGCAAGGGGTACCTTGCCCTGCTTGAAGACAATTTTAGGAAGGCACACACTTCCTATTTTTCTTCATTGCACAGTATTAAAATATTGACAACATTGCACAGGTTGTATTAGGTAATAAAAAGCGACTCCTGGCAAAGTCTTTTTTTTTTTGCGGTACTGAGGATGGAACCCAGGGGCATTCTATCTCCGAGCTACACCCCCAGCCCTATTTTTTATTCTTTATTTTGAAACTGGGTCTCACTAAGTTGCAGAGGACCTCACTAGGTAGCTGAGGCTGGCCGAGAACCCGGATCCTCCAGTCTCAGCCTCCCAAATGCTGGGATTACAAGCGTGCGCCACCACGCTTGACAAATTTTCTAGATTTTTATGACAGATTCGGACTTCCCAAATATAACCTTGGATTCCTGTCAATTTCAATCGTTTGGGTCCCCCAATTTCACTTTTATCAGAGGACAGTTCACAGATTAGTCACACTTCACTGAAGGGTCTATTTACGGGGGCCGATCAACCATAATCCGACAATTCTGGGACTTGGCGTTAGCGCGACTCCACCCTCAGGAACCTCCCGTGAAAAACAAGCAATTATTATTTTTTTCTTAAGCATTTCGCCATTAATTAATAGGATAAATTAAAAGAGGCGAAAGAAAAAGAGGTTAAAAAATTTAAAAGTTAAGAAACCAACCCCCCAAACATATATTACGTAACGTGCGTGGCTCGGACGCCGGCGACCTGCAAGCAAGGCACGCGCTGTGTCCGGCGCGCACGCGCACTTCCTCAACGGTCGAAGGCGCCTTTCCCGCCCACAGCTGCGCAAGGCATACCGGGAAGCCCGTGCGAAGGAAGGCTACAGAGCTGAGTCCCAGGAGGGACAAGTGACGTAATCGCCAGTGCCAATTGTTCCCACTCAACATAGCCTTCCCGCGGTGACCAAAGTGCTCTCAGCCACTATTTAATTCATCCTATTATTTTCTGATTTGTTTTTTTTAATTGGATCTACCACTCGCATGCCTCTAATCCTAGTATTTTGGAGACTGAGGTAGGAGGATGCAGGTTCGAGGCCCCTCTCAGCAATTTAGGCCCTCTACAACTCAGTGAGACCCTGTTTCAAAATAAAATATAAAATAGGGCTGGGGGTGCACCTCAGAGGTAGAATGCTCCTGGGTTCAATCACCAGTACAGAAAGAAAGAAAGTTCAGCCATGATTCATAAAATCATAATCATGCAATCTGATTTCTATATTTATTTATTTTATATATTATGTGTATATATATGCATATGTATACAATTTTTTTTTTCGGTACTGGGGATTAAACCCAGGGGCATTGTACCCAAGCCACACCCCCACCCCTATTTATTTATTTATTTATTTATTTATTTATTTATTTATTTATTTACTTTGTGGTAATAGGGATTGAAATCAGGGGCATTCTAACTCTGAGCTACACCCCAGTCCTACTTTTTAATTATTTTGAAACAGGGTCTCTCTAAATTACCGAGTGTCTCACTAAGTAGCTGAGGCTGGTCGCAAAACCGGACCTTCCTTTCTCAGCCTCCCAAGTACTGGGATTACAAGCATTTGCCACCATGCCTGGCTCCAATTTTTTATTCTTCATTTTGAAACAGGGTCTCACTAAGTTGTGGAGGGCCTCACTAAGTAGCTGAGGCTGACTGTGAACCTGTAATCCTCCTGTCTCAGCCTCCAAAATACTGAGGTTACAAGCATGTGCCACCAGCCATACCTGATTTCTATATTACCAACTATCTTTTGAGGATAGGAGTGGGGAAACTGGTAGTGTTGATGTAAGAGATCCCAAATCACTATAGAGTAAATCTATAACTATGTAAAACCAGTAATTAAAAAAAAATGGCAGCTGGGCGTGGTGGCCCATGCTTGTAATCCCAGCATTTGGGAGGCTGAGAGGATCCTGGTTCGCAGCCAGCCTCAGCTACCTAGTGAGGACCTCTGCAACTTAGTGAGACCCTGTTTCAAAATAAAAAATAAAAAATAGGGCTGGGGGGATAGCTTGGAGGTAGAATGCCCCTGAGTTCAATCCCCAGTACCGAAAAAAAAAAAAAAATGGTGCTGGGTAATAAACCCAGGGGTGTTCTGCCTCTGAGATACATCCCTAGCACTATATTATTTTTATTTTGAAACAGAGTCTTTCTAAGTTGCTCAAGGTCTTGATAAATTGCCAAGGCTGGCTTTGAACCTGTGATCCTCCTGTATCAGCCTCCCATGTACTGGGATTACAGGAATGGGCTACCATGCCAGCAAGAGTTATTATTGATTGGAAAATATTACGAAATTTAAAATATTGAATAAGCCAGGCATAGTGGTGCACATCTGTTATCCCAATAGTTGGGAGGCTAAGACAGAAGGATCACAGGTTTGAGGTCAGCCTCAGCAAGTAGTGAGACTCTCATTAACCTAGTGAGACTCTGTTTCAAAATAAAATTAAAAATAAAAATAAAAATAAAAAATAGATCTGGGGATGTAGCTTGGAGGTAGACTGTCTCTGAATTCAATCCCCAGTAACCCCTACCTTCAATATATATACTGAATAAGAGAACGAGACATGAGGCTTTTACATATATTCATCATATCACAAACAATTCTCCATTATGTGCAGAGTGAATTATAGTACAATCTTGAATGTGCCTTTGAGTTGTTTAATAATGGCTACTAAGTACTGTAAAGAGCATAAAACCTTATCTGCCTAGAAATTGGTAAATTTTTGGTTGTATTATACAAACACTGTCAAGACAGCCGGGCGTGGTGGCGCACGCTTGTAATCCCAGCATTTGGGAGGCTGAGACCGGAGGATCCGGGTTCTCGGCCAGCCTCAGCTACCTAAGTGAGGCACTCCGCAACTTAGTGAGACCCGGTTTCAAAATAAAGAATAAAAAATAGGGCTGGGGGTATAGCTCGGAGGTAGAATGCCTCTGAGTTCAATCCCCAGTACC
>PVLC010040267.1:0-13648 GCA_004027655.1 Graphiurus murinus
TGGAACTCAGGGGCATTCTACCTCCAAGCTATTCCCCCAGCCCTATTTTTTATTCTTTATTTTGAAACCGAGTCTCACTAAGTTGCGGAGTGCCTCACTAGGTAGCTGAGGCTGGCCACGAACCCGGATCCTCCGGTCTCAGCCTCCCGAATGCTAGGATTACAAGCGTGCGCCACCACGCCCGGCTATAAAGTTACAATTTTTAAAGGAGCATTATGTTAAAAACCATAAAGCCTGTTTTTCTTTATGGTCTTACAAAGAATCAAATGATTCTGGTGGATTTGATCCCTTTCCTGATTGCTTTACTGATGACAGAAGGTCAAGGAACTTGGTGTGGGCAGTTCACTGGTGGTGTGAATTTCAGTGTGCTGGGTCTTTTGCCACACTTCCCGTCATGCTACGAGATCCTCAAATTAGGGTGTAAAACTGGTGCTAATACATTCAGAAGCCTAAAGAAAAAAATCGGATTGTGCATGATTCAGAGTCCGACTTTCTTATTAGTGTAGGGTACCTGACAGGGCATCTGATTTGATCCACCTTGATGTCACACCCTTGTCAGAGGGTAGGTGGCATTTCAAACTTTCATCTTCCTGTAATTATAATACGCTTTTGGGGGATGGTACTGGAGATTAAACCCAGGGATATTCCACCTTTGAGCTATACCTCCAGCCCTATTTTATTTTTTATTTTGATACAGGGCCTCAGTAAGTTCCTCAGGCTGACCTCAAACCTGTGATCCTCCTGTCTCAGCCTCCCAAGTACTGGGATTACTTGTGTGCACCATGCGTAATATACTTTGTTAAGGCTCAGAGAAGTTTTTAATGCTGATAGGAGCTTTGCTCACAAGTCTCTGAAGTAGATTCACTGCAACTACTTAGACCTGAGCATCTAAAGAGCTTCTGCTCCTCCCATCGCATTAGTAGAGCTTATTTGCTACATGAATTCTTTGGTGTCTGATAAGAGCTGAACTTACGCGGAAGGGCCTTCCGCACTCATCGCACTCATAGGGCTTTTCACCCGTGTGGATTCGCTCATGCTGAACAAGGCCTGTGCGCCCACTGAAGTCTCTCCCACAGTCTTTACATTTGTACGGCTTCACTCCAGAGTGCACTCTGTGATGTCCAATGAGATGTGAGCGTTGGATGAAGGCTTTCCCACACTCATTGCACTTATAGGGCTTCTCTCCCGTGTGAGTTCTCCTGTGTTTAGTAAGGTCCGAGCTTCGACAGAAACTTTTCTCACATTCATCACATGTGTATCGTCTTTTTTCCCTCTGTAGACATTCTAATCCCCACCTACTTTCAGTAGCATCTTTGGATCCAGGATGCTGAGGAAGATCTTTGCTAAGTCTGTTGTTTATCTCCCCAAGGGATCCCATGTCTTTGGGTGTTTCTTCCTTTTGGGATGACTCTTCAGTCTCAGCCTTGGTTTTACCACCTGCAACAAACGACACACAAACAGTTCCTAGTCTAGGTTTGAGAAGCCAAATGCCTACAGAAGAAAGAATATGTAAACATAATAAATGCACTACAAAAGAAAGAGAAGTCATAACACATATATCACATATTTGGTACCATCATAGCATAAAGTCACAATCTTAAGAACTCTGAAGAGACCAGTAAGGAAAACAGCAGAAGAATAAGTTATTTGAGAGTAAGTTTAGAGAAGAAAGCAAAAATGTTGATCAAGGGACTACCTGAAGATCCTGCCCAAAGGCAGAGTGGTGATTGGCAGGGCCGTGGGGCTATAAATATGGCGAGGGATAGACAGAGAGACTGGAGAACAGAGAAGGGGAGGGAGGTCAGAGTTCCAAAGAAATACGCACGGCCCGAAGCACAGGTGTCGGAGAGAGAAAAGGTGAGTAAAAGTGACTGGAGAGGAGGAGTCTGGGTCTGAGAGGGATATAGTGACTAGGAACCATCCAAGGAAGAGAGCCCGTGGGGAAAATAAGTAGGAAATCGACAGTGGGTGCTCTGGTTTATGTGTTGAGTTGACTTTTTTTCCTGAAACTGATATTCTATCATCTCCTACTGTCTATAAATCCTAGCTTGATAGTTTCTAACTTTATTGGTTGCTTATTAAAACAAATATTGGGTTCTCCTTACTGATTTGACAGGGCTAGGATAGAACCCGAGAATTTGCATTTCTTTCCTTTCCTTTGTTGGTATTGGGATTGAACCCAGGGGCATCCAGCCTCCCAGCTACACTCCTAGCCCTATTTTATTTTGAAACAGTCTCACAAAGTTGCTCAGGTTGGCCTCAAACCTGCGCTTCTCCTGTCTCAGCCTCCCAAGTACTGGAATTACAGGCATGTACCAAGTTCCCTGGCAAGATTGCTGGTCCAGGGTCCACACTTTGAGAGCCACTGGGATAGCTATTATTCAAGATCCATCTCAAATGCCATCTCCTCCGGGAAGTATTCCATGATCTTCCAAAGCAGATGAGCTTTCTCCCTTTCCTGATCCTCATGTCCTCAACCCTTGACTTAGCATAGAACCTGACACATAACAAGTACCTAATACATGAATTATGTAAGAAAATACATGTCTTGACAGTTTGGAGGGGGGAGAAGACAGTACCTACTTGTCATGCGGAGACCATCTCAAGAGAACGACCAACTCACAGAACACCAGCTGCACTGCAACCGTTGGCTGTAGGCAGCTTTCACAGTTCACTTGGCTTGAAGGCAGCAGCAGCTGCCAGAACGTTCTGATGCCTGGGCGGGGTGCTGCGCACTGGCCGTGGCCTTGCTCACTGTGAATTCTACCCGGCATCACCGTGATCCCTTCCTACCACATCTTCCTTATCTTATCTTGTCCCTTCTACAATTGTCATTGTTTCTGCATTAAAACATCACAAACGTATTCTCTCACTGTTCTGGGGGTAGAAGCCCAACATGGAGGTATCCGCAGGGCCGTGCTTACGCTCAAGTCTGCAGGGGAGAACCCTTCCTGGCCTCCTCCAGTTTCTGGTATCTCCAGGCATGGTTTGGTTTGTGGCAGCATAACTTCATTCTCTGACCTTGTATTCATGAGGCAAAGCTTCTCTCCGTGTCTCCAAAATTCCTACAATTATTTTTATCAGGCAGTGGACCTTCTCACGTTTTGTTTTTCTCTAAAATAATATTGTTTTGGAATCTAAATGCCAAATGATATCTGACTAGAAATTATGAGGACCAGCCAGGCGTTGCAGCACATACCTGTAATCCCAGTACTTAGGAGGTTGAGGCAGAAGGATCCCAGGTTTGAGGCCAGCCTCAGCAACTTAATAAGAACCTCAGCAATTTAGTGGGATCCTGTTTTAAAAAATAAAGGGTGCTGGCTTTTTGGTACATTACCATGATAATTAAAAAAAAAAAAAAACTATTCTGGAGATAGCTGGCTATGACCCCAGATTAACACGCAAAGCTCTAACACTTGATGTGTCTGTATTTGATGAGAGGGGCTTTAATAAAGTAATTAAGGTTAAGTCAGGTGATAAGATGGGACCCTAAGCCCATAGGACTGATGTCCTCAGAAGAGGAAGAAACGCCAGGAATGTGTGCACAGAGAGGAGGCCACGTGAAAGCACGGTGGAAGGAAGCCTCACCAGGAGCTCGCCCTGACCTTGGACTTGGAGCCTCCAGAACGGTGAGAAAATAAATGTGTGTTGTGTAAGCCTCCTAGCCTATAGTATTCTACATACTATAACAGCATGAATTCTCCAGTTTCAAAATGGATATTTAAGGGAATGTGGAACTAGAATGATTAAATAACACGTAGAAGCATAAGATGTTATGAACTTGGGTGAATATTTAGACCCTATCCTCCATCCCTTGGGCCACAGAGCAGCTTTACACACAGTGAAAAACCTGCCCCATGTTGGAGGCAGGGGTAGAAAGAGGATAAAATCCTCCATAATGGGGTGGAGGACAAGCAGCAAATCTGTACAAGGAGAAGACAAAAATGAGAAAGTTCCCCTCTGCTATGGTTTGAATGTTGTTTGTCCCCTTTGAAATTCACAATGGAGTTTATTCCCCATTGTGTGGGTGGAAACAGAGTATGGCGTTTAGAGGCGGGGTGTTTAGAGGAGGGGATTAGGATGAAATAAGGCCTCGGAGTGGAGCCCCATGATTGAATACTGGCAGCTTTATAAGAAGAGGGAGAGAGATAAAAGATGCATTGGCACCTGCTCCTTGCCTCTTGACAAGCGACGCCCTGTGTTACCTTGGGACTCTGCCAATAAGAAGGCCATTACTAGCTGCAGTCCCTAAACCTGGACCAGAACTGTGAACCAAAAGAAACTTTTTTTTTTTTCTTTTTAAAACATACCCAGCCTGGGGTATTGTGTTACTGACAACAGAAAATGAGATAAGACCCTGTCACCCAAGAAACCACCTCCACCCCCATACACACAAAACTGGCTCCTTACCGGTCCTTTGTAGCTTCCCAGATTCCTGCTGCAGCTGGGTCTTGGGATAAAGCTGGACAGTCAGCAATTCATATGGTCTTCCAAAGGGGGCCAACTTGTCCAAAAGTATGTTCTGTGTTTCTGAATTGGCTGGGACCTGGGAACAACGGGATATGATTGGCCTGCTCAGATTTTGTGGGAAATGGAAGAACTTCAGACTGATGATTGGTAGGGAACAGGGACATAGAAAGGGGGACACATTTTCATTCAATTTTAAATGGCAATAATGATGAGGGAAAAGGCAGATCTCCATAGTTTGGAACACTGGAGAGTGAACTTCTCTCTCTTCGTCCATTGATCTTACAGAGGTCCAAGAGAGGGATTCAGAAGGTACCTTAGAAGTCATTTAGCCCAATTCTTAGCAGTGGGGGCATTTCCTCTATAACCATGCTAGCCAGAATGGTAGCACTAGCAAAATGTGGTTGAGTACTTAAAATGTGGCTGGTATAAACTGAGTTAGGCTAAGTGGAAAATACAGATGGAATTTTGAGAACTTAATACAGAAAAATCTAAAATACCTCACTTGTTACATTGATTACATGATTAAGTATTTGGCATTAAATAAAACATATTTAATTTTGCCTGTTTTTCATTTTTTAATAGTAAAATTACAACTCAATAATTCTGTGGCTACATTGTATTTCTGTTGGACAGTGCTGTTCCACATTGTCCTTGACATCCACTTGATACTTCTGTGTTAGGAAAATCTTTGTTCTCCTCAGATACTTAGTTGCCTGCCTGTAACTTCCCACTGATCCTAGCCTTCCAAACTCAGTCCTGCCACGTTTTAGTTATCTGACACTGGTAGCCATGTCCCTCCCTAAGCCTTGTTCTTCTCTAGGGCACACATATTAAATACTTCAGGTATTTCTTTCATAGGCCTTTTTGTTTCAACTTGGTCCATCTACCCTCATCTCTCACAGCCAAGTGGCCACCCCATCCCACCTGCTTTGGGGGCTCATCAAGCTCTCGCTCCAGGTCCTCCAGCACCGTAACCGCCTCCTCTCCAGTCTCTGGATGGTGAGCCTGCACCCATGCTTGCAGGTCCTGAGGAAGAATGCTCAGGAACTGTTCCAGCACCAGCAGGTCTAAAATCTGCTCCTTGGTGTGACATTCTGGCCTCAGCCACTGGCGGCAGAGCTCCCAGAGCTGGGTGAGAGCCTCGCGGGGTCCCGGTGCGTCCTGGTAGCACAGCTTCCTGAAGTGTTGCCGGAAGAGTTCCCTCCGGTAAGGACTGTACTTCTGTGAGATGGAGTCCTGTCCCCAGCACTGGTTCTCTGTTTTAACTATAAGAAGTCCTTTTTCTTCTTCAGGTTCCGGGGCTGCAGCCATTCTGGGCTTTATCAGGAGATTAATCCTCTATCTGGGGTTGATTCAAGGACAGTCTCTTAGGATCTTGCCTGGAAGACACTCGGAAGGCACAGAAAGTTGGCGGGGAAATGACAGAAGAGGCTGCGATGATAAACGCCAGAGAGCTGGGGGAGAGAAACAGTCTCACAGGCTGGAAGAAAGCACAAGGAGGCGGGTGCAGGATTTGAATCGGCTCTACCGTGTAATGTAGAGGAAATGATTCCAGAGTTACTGGAGTTACACTTTACAAGTTTAGAAACACTAGGTTGACGTATAAATGAAATGACAAACGCACGCAAAGTCCCTGGCGTGGCACCCTGCTCGAATAAGCACTGCAGACACGCTAAGTATCAACGGTGTCGTTAAAAGGCCCTCCCACTCCACACCCCGAGATGCACGAGGGGGCCCTGTCCCCAGGACCCTGGTGGCGGGTCCTGTGTGCCCGCCCAGGAAGGGGCGCTGGCAGATGTCTCCGCAGAGGGACCCGCACTGGCCCCCTGGCAGGTCCCCTGTCCTCTTGGGGAGCTGGGCCGGGCGCCCGCCAAGGGTGGGCTGGGGAGGGGCTGCGCCGGCCGCCGCGCCGGGTCCCCGCGCTGCTCCACCTGGGAAGTCGGGGCGCACTCACCTCGCGCGCGCTGGACAGGGCGGACGCCGGCGGCCCGGACGCAACCCGGAACAAAGACTGGACAGGCTCGGGTGTGCGCCGCTCTAGTCCCCGCCCGGCACTTCCGGCCGCTCTAGTCCCCGCCCGGCACTTCCGGCCGCTCTAGGACGCGCCGGCTCGGTGGCCGCCGCAGGTCACGCCCCCGCCCGCCCGCGGCGTGGAGGACTCGGGGCCAGCACCTCTGCGGGTGGGCGCGGGGCCGCAAGCACGTCTCCGCGCTCCAAAAACAAACAAAGTTTTTTCCCTTCTCAAGGTTACCCCCTTTAATTATTTTAAGTCTTATAAATAAGTAGGGCATTTACACAAATTTATTTAAAAGAATGGATGTCCTCTGGTGTCTAGTTTTGACCACAAGTGTTTTGCACGCCTACGTATTATACACTCTGGCTTTGTTCCCGCTACATAAATTGCAGCATTTCTGCACCTTATGTTTCCTCCTGTCAGCTGACCTTGTACAAAACGGGTCTCCTCAAGCCGGCCGTGGTGGCGCACGCTTGTAATCCCAGTATTTGGGAGGCTGAGACAGGAGGATTGCAGGTTCACGGCCAGCCTCAGCCTTAGCCCTCTGCAACTGCGTGAGACCCTGTTTCAAAATAAAGAATAAAACAGGGCTGGGGGTGTAGCTCGGAGGTAGAATGCCCCTGAGTTCAATCCCCAGTACCACAAAACCAACCAACCAAACCAACCAACCAACCAACCAACCAACCAACCAACCAACCAACCAACCAAAAGTCATTCTGGCTGCAACTGAGGGACCTGAAGATAGCTTCTACCTGAATGGCAAAGCACCAATACCAGGAGATGTGTGGCACATCGATGGCTCCTTGCAGGACAGCTCTCCGCCCTTCTCACTCCCGCCCACAGAGACCATCTAGTATGACGCAGGTGGTGACCGGCAGAGCGGGCCGTTTGGATGGCCATTCGCGATGGACCTCCCGGTGTAGGTATATACCGACAGGTGAGCATGAGGAGCCACGGGGCAGCCATGATTGGCTGGCGATGCATCTGGCAAGAATTATGGTAGCTGGGCCACAAAAGATGAGGACCATACAGCACGAGACTGAGCACGCGCCTCCAGCCTCCCCGGGCAGTGACAGGGGGCGGCACCTTCGCCTGGGTGCGGTGGCTGGAGGCGGCACCTATGGGAGACGCGGCCCAGTTGTGGCATCGTGGCCTTTTGCATACAGAGTGACAATGTGGGCATCGGGGAAAGCCTGGAACCTGCCAGTCAAAGGGGCAGATGTGGGGTGCACTGTTCATTCCAGACGGTGTCCCCCAGGCTTGACAGCCACCAATGCACAAGGGGTGCAGGGCAGAGTGCCCCTCACCTGGACACCCCCCTGCCTGCCTCTGAGGGGTACAGACATACAGTCACTTGTATGGACACGGCCACGGGGCTGCTGGCAGTCTTCCAGGGGCGACACCTTGCCTGACCAGAGAGCCACAGTGCAGGCTTGGAAAAGTTGTGTGTGGCGCACGAGCGCCCCCTTTTGTTGGAAAGTGATAATGGCACACGGTTCGTGGGTACCACAGTGCAGCCATGGGCATGTCTCTAATGCCCCATACCACCCTCGGACGGTGTGCATCGTGGAGCACTGCAATGGCACTTTAAAGCAAAGTCTGAAGGCCCGCGCTCACTTTGGAGGGATGAACAAAACGGCTGTGGTCTGTCCTGTCAACTTTTTTTTCAGAGACAAAGACAGAGGTTTATTTAGAAAAGTAGGGGGGAATACATGTTCAAGGGAGAATGCGGGACATCTCAAGAAGAAAAATGCCTTTGGGGTCTCCTAGTTCTTTTATAGGAGACCCCAGGAGGGGGTGGGGAGGGGTGCACAGCAGGGGTGGAGGTCTGGACTTCCTCAGCATCTTCAGGTTCCCGACACCCATGGGGGTGGCTGGTGGCACCTGAACTCGACCTCCCTCATGGATCCTTTGTTTACTAAGCGTCTCGGGCATCTCGGGGGTGGGCATTGTGATTCAGGATGAGGACCTACTAAGGATTTTGTCTAAGAAAGAACAGACCCTGTAGGGTGAAGATAAGAATTATGAAGTTTCAGGATTTTTTTTTTTGCGGTACTGGGGATTGAACTCAGGGGCATTCTACCTCTGAGCTATACCCCCAGCCCTATTTTTTATTCTTTATTTTGAAACAGGGTCTCACTAAGTTGCGGAGTGCCTCACTAGGTAGCTGAGGCTGGCCGCAAACCCGGATCCTCCGGTCTCAGCCTCCCGAATGCTGGGATTACAAGTGTGCGCCACCACGCCCGGCTGAAGTTTCAGGATTTTAAAACTATACTTTTCCTCTCCTTTCTGGTTTGTCTCCTTTTTACCTTTGAATGGACGAAGCTGCAGGGGAGGATCGGCGGAGCGCCAACTCGGTTCAGCTCCAGATACAGACAAAGCCCGGGCTTGGGCAACGAGGCAATATCCTGCCACCTGCTTTTGTTGACTGTGTTCCAAAGGACAGCCTGCGATGTGGACTGGCCCTGGAAGGTCAAAGCCCCCCAGTCACCTTTGGGTGGTCTTTATAGCTCCATGCTGGCGGGCCTCCAGGTAGCACCTTGGGTGACAGGCAAATGGCCTCCAACAGTCCCTGTTACTTTCCCAGGGACAGCAGATGGCACCACTGTGTTTTGTCCTCTTGCTGTGGCTTATCATGAAGTCCCTCAATCCCCCTCCCCCTCTTGCACCTACAGCGTCTAGAGTTGCAGGCACAGGCAAAGCCAGTTTGGTGTGCTCGGTTAGGCCGCCTCCCCCTGCCTGCCTCAGCCTTATCCACAGATAAATCTCTTGCTCGCATCCTGCCCGATGACAGGGATTTGCCACTGTTGGTCCTATAACCTCTTTTTCTTTCCGCCCTTAGCGATGTTTGGCCAACACCTTCATGGGTTGGACTCGCACCTTGGCCATGGGGTCTGGCACAGAACTGCCTATAACTGCACCGGAGGCTTACCTGGACGATCTGTCCAGCAATCCCTACCAGCCGGACCTGGATGTACATTGACACAGCAAGGATCCAACAGGTGTTTGGGACACCACTGAGACTTACATATTCGCCCTGGTCCAGGGACAGGTGAACTAGGCTGGGCCCTGATTGGGATATACATTCTGGGACGAGCTTGGCTGGCTACCCGCAGAGGTGGTGGAGCTAGCCCAACGAGACCCCAGTGCACAGAATGAGTCATGCTGGAGGGCTCTGCTCTAGCGTGGACACCGCCTGACCTTTGCATCAATCTGACGGTTGTCACAGGAAACCCTCCCCCCCCCTTGAGCTACAAGCCCATCCATGCGCAGGGGTCTTCCCAAGCCCAGGGGGCAGTCTTTGGGGCTGTGGGCATACAGTTGGTCCTATATGCCTGCCCATTGGACAGGGCACTGCACAGGGCGGGTGGCCATACCTCCCTGGAAGGATATGGTCCGCCCTGGTGGAATAACCCTCAAATTGAGCTGCATTTAAAGCCCATGAAGGAGCAAAGCACACCGCGTGCTGGTGAGAGTTAGCATTGTAAATCAAAGGGAAACCGCTGCTATGGTATTGCATATGGTGAAAGCTTCAAAGAACACCCACAGCGCTCTCTCTGTCTACATTAGATGACGAGGTGTCAAGGATAGAAAGGCGGTCTTCCAGAATCCGAGGGCCTCAGACGCCCTCACTGCTTTGCAGGGCGGTGCGTGCGCGTTAGCGGGCTCAGAGTGTCGTGTTTATGTTCCCAATTTGAGCTTCAGTGCTAGTCTGGCCTTCTCCGCCCCGACCTCTGAGCCAGCTGAGCGGGTGATCCTCCGCCAGAATGGCGGGCATCGCCAGCCCCCCGCGGGCCAGTGACCCCAGTCACCTGTTGGGCTGTTGCCGGCGCCTTAGAGTCTGCTGCTGTCGTTTGTGCGGCTGCTGTCGAGTTTGGTAACAGTGCTCGTCACACCTGGCTCATCACAGGGGCACTCGCGGAAGACGGGGATCGCACAGATGGTGAGGCGGGAAGCCCTAAAGGTGGAGTTGGCGGTGGAGGGGGGGGCAATCAAAACATGGCGTCAGGCAGGCTTCCTCGCCTCCTACTGGTGAAGGCCATGGTTGTACAGAAAACAACCAAGTATGTCCTTGAAGACACCATATTGCCTTACGTAACTCTGTGTCCTGGCCAGCTGCCATTTTTGTTGCTCTGTAGGCCGGACAGAGACTGGCCGCTGCGTGGACATCTCTGGCGAAACTCTGTTCGCAGCCTGGCACCTCCGAGTGAAGGCAGAGCCTCCTGTTCCCCGCCCACCGCCGCTGCAGGAAGGCCTCAGGGCCTTGATTCTTTTGGGGATGGCCGGGATCAGGTGCGAACCTCCTCAGCCTCGGGCGTTTGCATGATACCATTCCATTGTCCAGGCCTGTGGTCATTCCGTGGTCCAGCAGGGCCTGGATGCCCAACGAGGAGTCCTGTGTGAAGGCACGGGTCAGAAGCAGTGGTGTCATCTGAGTGAGGTCTAGGGTGTTTTGCTTCCTCCTGCACTGGGCAGGAAACAGACAGCCCTGAAAGGTCTGGAGCCTACATGGGCAAACTGCGTCAGGTCAGTTAATATTTCATTTTCCCCCCAGGAAATCGCATGTCTTAAATCTCTTAAGATGAACCTATTTTATGTGTGTGTGTGTGTACTATATATATGTGTGTGTGTGTCCTGGGGATTGAACCCAGGGACATTCTATCTGCAAGCTATTCCCCCAGCCCAATTTTATTTTTGCTGTACTGGGGATTGAACCCAGAGACATTCTACCTCCAAGCTACACACCCAACCATATTTTTTATTTTTGAAATAGGGTCTCACTTAATTGTAGAGAGCCTCACTAAGAAGCCGAGGCTGGCTGCGAATCTGTGATCCTCCTGTCTCAGTCTCCCAAGTACAGGGATTACAAGCATGCACCACCATGCCTGGTGATAAACATTACGTGTGTGTGTGTGTGTGTGTGTGTGTGTACTGGGGATTGAACCAGGGGCATTCTCTCTCTGAGCTACACCCCCAGTCCTATTTATTTATTTATTTATTTATTTATTTATTATTTCTATATTTTTTGTGGTAATGGAGATTGAACCCAGGGGCAGTCTACTTCCAAGCTACACCTCCAGCCCTATTTTATATTCTTTATTTTGAAACAGGGTCTCACTAACTTGCGGAGGGCCTCACTAAGTAGCTGAGGCTGGCTTCGAACCTGCGATCCTCCTGTCTCAGCCTCCCAGGTACTGGGATTACAAGTGTGTGCCACCACACCTGGCTTTATTTTTATTCTGAAACACTGTCTCACTAGGTTGATGAGAGTCTCACTACTTGCTGAGGCTGTCTTTGAACCTGTGATCCTCCTGTTTCAGCCTCCCAAGTATTGGGATTACAAGCATGCGCCACCATGCCTGGCTGACAAACCTATTTTAAAAGGCCAATATCCCTCAGTATCTGCATCCTTAGAAATAAGAGGCTGAGCTATGGAATATTGCCTTGGAAGTGCCAATCCTTGCTTTGTATGTGGTGCACAGGAACCTGAATTAATGAGAATTTAATTTATTGAGTACATCAACAAACATAATGTATCAACACAGGTGAGCAAGTGGTAAACCACTCAGGGAGACCCAGGAAGGGTTCCAAAGTAGAAAAAATTCCTACTGAGAATCTTGTCTGAATTTCAATGTCTCCCATGGATCTGGCCAGGAGTCCACTCAAAGATGGGCCAGGGACTGTGGGTGAAATCAACGTCCTCTAGAGGGAGCCAGAGGACCGAGGACCGAGCGAGAGAGGCAAGCCGGAGGCGACCTCTGGCACGTGTCTGGGCAAGGTCTGGCCAAAGCTTCATTTGCAAAAAAAAAAAAAAAATTTTTTTTTCTTTTTCGTTTTTTCTTTTTTTGTGTGTGGGTGGTACTGGTGATTAAGCTCAGGGGCATTCTACCTCTGAGCTACACCCCCAGCCTTATTTTATTTTTTTTGCGGTCCTGGGGATTTAACCCAGGGGCATTCTACCTCCAAGCTACACCCCCAGTCCTATTTTTTTATTCTTTACTTTGAAACAGGGTCTCACTAAATTGCGGAGGGCCTCACTAAGTAGCTGAGGCTGGCCATGAACCTGGATCCTCCAGTTTCAGCCTCCCAAGTACTGGGATTACAAGCATGTGCCACCATGCCTGGCCCTATTTTATTTTTGAAACAGGGTCTCACTAAATTGCAGAGGGCCTCGGTAAACTGCAGAGGTTGGCCACAAACCTGCAATCCTCCTGTCTCAGCCTCCCAAATACTGGGATTACAAACATACACCACTGTGCCCAGCTTGCCAATGTTTTTGCTGGAATTAGAGTTTTCCCCAATGTCTAAAATCATTAATCATTGCCTCTGATCATCAACGATCCTACACATGGAAGTGTGTGTGTGTGTGTGTGTGTGTGTGTGTGTGTGTACATACATGGGAATTAAACTCAGGGGCACTCTTATCTTTGAGCCAAACTTTTCTATTTTTTGTTTTGAAACAGGGTCTTGCTAGATTGCGAAGAGTCTCACTAAATCACTGAGGCTGGCTTTGAACCTGTGATCCTCCTGTCTCAGCCTCCCAAGTCTTGAGATTACAGGCATGAATCACCACATCTGACTAGAATGCTTTTTTTTTTCTTTCCAAGCAATTTATTAATTTCTCTTACTTGATGTAGTAATGAAACCTGAGACTGCTGATAGCTCCTGACTGTGGGTTCTAGATCTTTCTATGAAATCGAACACTAGGGCCTTCATGGGTAAGGCCCTTTCCTCACTTGAATGCCGTTCTCACATTGGTCTGGCCACATCTCTGAAGGTATTTTTGGAAGAACAAAAACAAGCCTTTGAGGCCGGCCTCGGAATTCTTATTATTTCAGAACTTACTTCATTCTTTTTTTTTACCTCTTGTGGTATGGTTCAAGGAAAAACAGTTTAAAATGAATGGGCCTAGTGTAAAAATGACATTGAAATAAACCCCTCAGCCCTGTCCTTGTCACCACCGCGGGGCTGGTTCCCAGACTGAGAGAAATGCAACTCTGCAAATGACTAAGAATACGAATGTGTCACAGAGAATCCTTCCTGGTCCGTAGATTCGTGACCCAAATGTGAGGTGTGGTTGTTTGTCACAGAATTTCTAAGAGTAAAAGAGAGAAAGCGAAAAAGTACATCTTGTTCTCTTAAGCTCGGGGGCTAGGTTTAAAT
>PVLC010040268.1:0-13927 GCA_004027655.1 Graphiurus murinus
GGGTGTGTTGGATTCTTACAGGAGGGTGTGTTTTGTAGTACAGGAGGGTGTGCAGGATGGTTACAGGGGGGCGTGCAGGATGGTTCCAAGACAGTATGCAGGATGGTTACAGGAGGGTGTGCAGGGATCTTACAGGAGGGTGTGCAGGGTGGTTACAGGTGGGTGTGCAGGATTCTTACAGGAGGGTGTGGCCAATTGTCCCCCTAATTTTTGTTTGTTTGCTTTGTTTGTTTGTTTCTTGGTTGTGGTTGAACTCAGGGGCATTCTACCTCCGAGCTATATTCCCATCCCTATTTTTTATTTCTTATTTTGAAACCTTTTCTCACTAAGTTGAGGAGTACCACACTAGGTAGCTGAGGCTGGCCATAAATACTTCGGACACTTAGGAAAATGGCTGCTTATCCTCAAGGCAAAATGAAGAGAGGCCAGAGATCCTCCTGACACAGCAGAGAGAAAGCACGTCCTCCTGAATGTGGAAGGACCGCACATCCTTCCGAGAGCGGAGCCAGAGACCAGTGATCCCTGTGTCACAGCAGAGGGAGAGCAGAGACACTCAGGACACTGCAGCGAGAGACCAGAGGTCATTGTGACACCGCAAAGGGAAGCCAGAGATCCTCAAAACCCTGACGAGAAAGGCCGCTTATACTCCAAACACAGGAGTGGCCAGAGATCCTCCTGACACAGCTGAGAACCATGATCCTCCTGATGCAGGAGACAGAGGCCAGAGATTCTCCCGACACAGCTGAGGCCAATTCTTCCCCTCACCGAGCAGAAAGAGGCCAATTATCCTCCTGATAAAAGAGACAGAGGCCAGAGATCCTCCTGATACAGGAGAGAAGCCAAAGGGTCCTTGGGACCCAGTAGAGAGAGGCCAGAGACTTTCCTGACACAGCAGATATTCCAATGGTCCTTTTGATACAGGAGAGACGCCAATTATCCTCCTAATACAAGAGAGAGAGGCCAGAGATTCTCCCGACACAACTGAGCCCAATTATTCTTCTGACACAGCCGGGAAAGGCCAATTATCCACCTGATAAATGAGAGGCCAGAGACCCTCCTGATACAGGAGAGAGGCCAGGGGGTCCTTGTGACTCAGAAGAGAGAGGCCAGAGATCATCCTGACACAGCAACCATAGTCCAATGATCCATTTGATACAAGAGAGAGGCCATTATCCTCCTGATACAGGAGAGAGAGGCCAGAGATTCTGCTGACACAGCTGAGGCAATTTTTCTCCTGACACAGCAAAGAGAGGCTAAGTATCCTCACACGTGAGAGAGGCTAGAGATTCTCCTGACACAGCTGAGATCAATTATTTTTCTGACACAGGAAAGAGAGGCCCGAGATCCTCCTAAAACAGATGAGAGATGACAGAAATCCTCCTGACACACCAGATGGAGGACCAAGGTCCTCCTGTCACAGAAAAGAGAGGACAGAGATTCTCCTGACACAGCTTAGAGGCCTGATAGCCTGTAAACACAGCAAAGAGCGGGCTTGGTGGTGCACGCTTGAAGTCCCAGCATTTGGGAGCCTGAGAATGGATGATCGGGGTTTGTGGCCAGTCTCAGCTACCTAGTGAGGCACTCCAAAACTTAGTGAGACACAGTTTCAAAGTAAAAATAAAAAAAATAGGGCTGGGAGTATAGCTCTAAAGTAGAACGCCCCTGAGTTCAATACCCAGTACCTAAAAAAAAAAAAAAAACACCACAACAAAGAGAGGTCAGAGATCACACTCACACAGCACAGAGAGACCAGAGATGATTGTAAGATAAGAGCAATGCCAGAGACCCTCCTGACACAGAGGAGAGAGGCCAGAGGTCCTTGTGACTTTGTAGAGGGAGGACAGAGATCATTGTGACACAGCAGAGAGAGGCCAATTACCCTGAGAGAGGAGAGAGGGAGGCCATGGATCCTGTGACTGAGTAGAGAGAGGCCAGAGATCTTCCTGACACAGCATAGAGGGGCAATGATCCTCCTGATACAGGAGTGAGAGGCCAACTGTCCTCTGGTTACATGAGAGCGTGGCCAAAGATCCCTGTGACACAGCACAGAGGCCGCACAACCTCTTAGCACAGCACACAGAGGATAGAGATCTTCCTGACACAGCAGAGAGTGGCCAATTGTCCTCCTAGTTTTTTGTTTGTTTGTTAGTTAGTTTGTTTGTTGCCGTACTGGGGATTGAACTCAGGGGCATTCTACCTCTGAGACCCTCCTGATACAGGAGAGATGTCAAAGGGTCCTTGAAACTCAGGAGAGAGAGGCCAGAGATTTTCCTGACACAGCAGATAGTCCTACAGGATGGTGTTCTGGATGGTAAAAGGATGGTGTGCAGGATGATTACAGGATGGTGTGCAGGATAGTTAGAGGATGGTGTGTAGGAATGTGTGAAGGATGGTGTGCAGGATGGTGTGAAGGAAGGTGCCATGATGCTGTGCTGGATGTTTATAAGGTGGTGTGCATTATAGTTACAAGAGGGTGCGCAGGGTGGTTAAGAAGGGCGCGGGATGGTTACAGTAGGGTGTGCAGAATGGTTACAGGAGGGTGTGCAGGATTCATACAGGAGGGTGTGTGGTGTAGTTACAGGAGGGTGTGCAGCATACTTACAGGAGGGTGTGCAGGGTTCTTACAGGAGGGTGTGCAGGATGGTCACAGGAGGGTGTGCAGGATGGTTACAGGTGGGTGTGCAAGATTCTTTCAGGAGGGTGTGCAGGGTTCTTACAAAAGTGTTTGCAGGATGGTGACAGGAGGGTGTGCAGGATGGTTACAGGACAGTGTGCAGGATGGTTGCAGGAGGGTACGCAGGATCTTACAGAAGGGTGTTTAGGATTCTTACTGGAGGTTGTGCTGGATGGTTACAGGAGGGTGTGCGGGATGGTTAGAGGAGGGTGTGCACGGTTCTTACAGGAGGGTGTGTGGTGTAGTTACAGGAGGGTGTGTGGTGTAGTTACAGGAGGGTGTGCAGGGTTCTTACAGGACGGTGTGCAGGGTTCTTACAGTAGGGTGTGCAGGATTCTTACAGGAGGGTGTGGCCAATTGTCCTCCTAGTTTTTTGTTTGTTTGTTTCTTTGTTGTGGTTGAACTCCGGGGCATTCTACGTCCGAGCTATATTCCCAGCCCTATTTTTTATTCTTTATTTTGAAACCTTGTCTCACTAAGTTGAGGAGTACCACACTAGGTAGCTGAGGCTGGCCATAAATACTTCAGACACTGAGGAAAATGGCTGCTTATCCTCAAGGCAAAATGAAGAGAGGCCAGAGATCCTCCTGACACAGCAGAGAGAAAGCACGTCCTCCTGAATGTGGAAGGACCGCACATCCTTCTGGGAGCGGAGCGAGAGGCCAGTGATCACTGTGTCACAGCAGAGGGAGAGCAGAGACACTCAGGACACTGCAGCCAGAGACCAGAGGTCATTGTGACACCGCAAGGGAAGCCAGAGGTCCTCAAAACCCTGACGAGAAAGGCTGATTATACTCCAAACACAGTAGTGGCCAGAGATCCTCCTGAAACAGCTGAGATCCATGATCGTCCTGACACAGCAGAGAGAGGCCAATGATCCTCCTGATGCAGGAGAGAAAGGCCAGAGATTCTCCCGACACCACTGAGGCCAATTCTTCTCCTGACCCAGCAGAAAGAGTCCAATTATCCTCCTGATTAAAGAGACAGAGGCCAGAGACCCTCCTGATACAGGAGAGATGCCAAAGGGTCCTTGGGACTCAGGAGAGAGAGGCTAGAGATTTTCCTGACACCGCAGATATTCCAATGGTCCTTTTGATACAGGAGAGAGGCCAATTATCCTCCTAATACAGGCAAGAGAGGCCAGAGATTCTCCCGACACAACTGAGCCCAATTATTCTCCTGACACAGCAGGGAAAGGCCAATTATCCTCCCAATAATGGAGAGGCCAAAGACCCTCCTGATACAAGAGAGAGGCCAGGGGGTCCTGGTGACTCAGAAGAGAGAGGCCAGAGATCATCCTGACATAGCACACATAGTTCAATGATCCATTTGATACAAGAGAGAGGCCAATTATCCTCCTGATGCAGGAGAGAGAGGCCAGAGATTCTGCTGACACAGCTGAGGTCAATTATTTTCCCGACACAGGAAAGAGAGGCCCGAGATCCTCCTAAAACTGATGAGAGATGACAGAAATCCTCCTGACACACCAGATGGAGGCCAAGGTCCTCCTGACACCTTTCTGTAACCATCCTGCACACCCTCCTGTAAGAATCACGCACACACTCCTGTAAGATTCCTGCACACCCTCGTTTAACCATCCTGCACACCCTCCTATAACCATCCCGCACAGCCTCCTGTAAACATCCCACACACCCTCCTGTAAGAATCCTGCACACCCACCTGTAACCATCCTGTACACCCTCCTGTAACCATTCAAAACACCATCTTGTACCCATCCCCCACACCCTCCTGTAACCATCCTGCAAACCCTCTTGTAACTATACTGCACACCATCTTGTAAGCACCTTGCACAGCATCATGGCACCTTCCTTCACACCATCCTGTAACCATCCTTCACACCATCCTCTAACTATCCTGCCCAACGTCCTGTAAGAATCCTGAACACCCTCCTGTAAACATCCTGCACACCCACCCTTAACCATCCTGCCCACTCCTTTAACCATGCTGCACACCATCCTGTAAGAACCCTGCACACCCTCCAGTAAGATTCCTGCACACAGTCCTGTAACCATTCTGCACACCCTCCTGTAACCATCCTGGACACCCTCTTGTAACCATCTTGCTAACCCTCCTGTAACTATCCTGCACACCCCCCTGTAAGATTCTTGCACACACTCCTGTAAGATTCCTGCACACCCTCCTGTAACCATCCTGCACACCCTCCTGTAACCATCCCGGACACCCTCCTGTAATCATCCCGCACACCCTCCTGTAAACATCCTGCACACCCACCTGTAACCATCCTGCACATCCTCCTGAACACCCTACTGTAACCATCCTGCACACCCTCCTGTAAGAACCACGCACACCCTCCTGTAACCATCCTGCACACCCTCCTGTAACCATCCTGCACACCCTCCTGTAACTATACAACACACCATCTTGTAAGCACCGTGCACAGCATCATGGCACCTTCCTTCACACCATCCTGCACACCATCCTGTAACCATTTTTCACACCATCCTGAACACCATCCTCTAACTATCCTGCACATCAATCTGTAATCATTCTGCACACCATACTGTAACCATCCTGCACACCATCCAGCAAACCATTCCTCACACCATCCTGCAACCATCCTGTCCCCCTAACTGTTTATATATAAAGTGGCCATAGATAGTGCCTGTCTTAGGTGGTCAGTCTCCAGCAGTCATCCTTACCCGTCCTTAGAACAGTGGTTTCAGACCACCTTCCTGTCTTAGTTTGGTATGACGCTGAGTCCGATCACACCCATCCCTGGCTACCGATCTAACAAGCCACACTCCAGGGGAGATGTCAGCCTCAATGGCCGTGAATGCTGGTACAACCGCTTGCTGCTGCTAACTCTGCCTGGCCCACAGAAGACACGTGCACTGCAGTAACCCGACTGTGGCTACCGAGAGATATTAACAGAGTGGGAAAATCCATACAGGCACCCAAATGGTTACAGTGGCAATCAACCGACAAAGGGGTGAACTGAAGAGTTCAGATAAGTCTAATCGCTTCAGACAGCACCGAAATGTCCATACAAGTGCGCAAACGGTTACATAATAACCAGGTTACAAAGGGGTTAACTGTGGAGAGTTCTGTTCTCTCCTGTATCAGGAGGATCTCTGGCCTCTCTTTTATCAGGAGGATAATTGGCCTCTTTCTGCTCGGTGAGGGGAAGAATTGGCCTCAGCTGTGTCGGGAGAATCTCTGGCCTCTGTCTCCTGCATCAGGAGGATCATTGTTCTCAGCTGTTTCAGGAGGATCTCTGGCCACTACTGTGTTTGGAGTATAAGCGGCCTTTCTCGTCAGGGTTTTGAGGATCTCTGGCTTCCCTTTGCGGTGTCACAATGACCTCTGGTCTCTCGCTGCAGTGTCCTGAGTGTCTCTGCTCTCCCTCTGCTGTGACACAGGGATCACTGGTCTCTGGCTCCGCTCTCGGAAGGATGTGCGGTCCTTCCACAGTCTGGAGGATGTGCTTTCTCTCTGCTGTGTCAGGAGGATCTTTGGCCTCTCTTCATTTATTCTGGAGGATAAGCAGCCATTTCTACCCTGCACACCCTCCTGTAAGATCCTGCACACACTCCTGTAACCATCCTGCACACCCTCCTATAAGATTACCGCACACCCTCCTGTAACCATCCTGCACACCCTCCTGTAAGTATCCTGCACACCCTCCTGTAACTATCCCGCACACCCTCCTGTAAGAATCCTGCACACCCAGCTGTATCCATCCTGCACACCCTCCTGTAAGAATCCCGCACACCCTCCTCTAAGAATCCTGCACACCATCCTGTAACCATCTTTCACACCATCCTGCACAGCATCCTCTAACTCTCTTGCACAACGTCCTGTAAGAATCCTGCACATTCTCCTGTAAGAACCCTGCACACCCTCCTGTAACCATCCTGCACACCCTCCTGTGACCATTCCGCACACCCTCCTGTAAGCATCCTGCACACCTCCTGTAACCCTCCTGGACACCCTCCTGTAAGCATCCTGCAACCCTCCTGTACAATCCTCCACACTCTCCTGTAAAAATCCTGCACACCCTCCTGTAAGAACCCTGCACACCCTCCTGTAAGAATCGAGCACACTCTCCTCTAAGAATCCTGCACACCCTCCTGTAAGAATCCTGAACAACCTCCTGTAAGAATCCTGCACACCCTCCTGTAAGCATCCTGCACACCTTGTAACCCTCCTGGACACCCTCCTGTAACCATCTTGCACACCTTCCTGTAACCATCCCAAACACCATCCTGTACCCATCCCGCACACCGTCCTGTAACCATCCTGCGAACCCTCCTGTAAGAATCCTGTACACGCTCCTGTAGGATTCCTGCACACCCTACTGTAACCATCCTACACACCCTCCTGTATCCATCCCGCACACCCTCCTTTAAGAATCCCCCACACACTCCTATAGGATTCCTGCACACCCTATGGTAACCATCTCACACACCCTCCTGTATCCATCCCGCACACCCTCCTTTAAGAATCCGGCACACCCACCTGTAACCATCCTGCACACTCCAGTAACCATCCTGCACACCCTCCTGTAACGATCCCGCACACCCTCCTGTAAGAGCCGTGCCACCCTCCTGTAAGATTCCTGCACACTCTCCTGGAATCATCGTGCACACCCTCCTGGAACCATCCTGGACACCCTATTGTACCATCTTGCACGCCCTCTGGTAACCATCCTGCACACCCTCCTGTAGGAATCCCGCACACGCTCCTGTAAGATTCCTGCACACCCTCCTCTAACCATCCTGCACACCCTACTGTAACCATCCTGCACACCCTCCTGTAACCACCCTGCACACCCTCTTGTAACTATATTGCACACCATCTTATAGCCATCCTGCAAAGCATCATGGCACCTTCCTTCACACCATCCTTCACACCATCCTGTAACCATCCTTCACACCATCCTACACACCATCCTCTAACTATCCTGCACACAATCCTGTAATCATCCTGCACACCATCCTTTTACCATCCAGAACACCATCCTGTAGGACTACCTGCTGTGTCAGGAAAATCTCTGGCCTCTCTCTCCTGAGTCCCAAGGACCCTTTGACATCTCTCCTGTATCGGGAGGGTCTCTGGCCTTTCTCTCAAGAATCCGGAAAACAATTGGTCTCTCCCCTCTATCAGGAGAATCACTGGCCTCTCTCTGCTGTGTCAGAATGATCTCTGGCCTCCCTCTTCTGAGTCACAAGGATCCCTGGCCTCTCTCTGCTGTGTCAGGAAGATCTCTATCCTCTCTGTGCTGTGTTAGGAGGTTGTGTGGCCTCTATGCGGTGTCAGAGGGATCTTTGGTCTCTCTGTCATGTAACAGGAGGATAGTTGAGCCGGGCATGATGGCGCACCCTTGTAATCCCAGCATTTCGGAGGCTGAGAAAGGAGGATCTGGGTTTGTGGCCAGCCTCATCTACCTAGTGAGGTACTCCTCAACTTAGTGAGACCAGGTTTCAAAATAAAGAATAAAAAATAGGGCTGGGAGTATAGCTCAGAGGTAGAATGCCCCTGAGCTCAATTCCCAGTACCGCAACAAACAAACAAACAAACAATCAAACAAACAAACAAACAAACAAAAAACTAGGAGGACAATTGGCCACTCTCTGCTGTGTCAGGAAGATCTCTATCCTCTGTGTGCTGTGCTAAGAGGTTGTGCGGCCTCTGTGCTGTGTCACAGGGATCTTTGGCCTCTCTCTCATGTAACCAGAGGACAGTTGGCCTCTCACTCCTGTATCAGGAGGATCATTGCCCTCTATGCTGTGTCAGGAAGATCTCTGGCCTCTCTCTACTGAGTCACAGGATCCATGGCCTCCCTCTCTCCTCTCTCAGGATAATTGGCCTCTCTCTGCTGTGTCACAATGATCTCTGTCCTCCCTCTACAAAGTCACAAGGACCTCTGGCCTCTCTCCTCTGTGTCAGGAGGGTCTCTGGCATTGCTCTTATCTTACAATCATCTCTGGTCTCTCTGTGCTGTGTCAGGGTGATCTCTGACCTCTCTTTGCTGTGGTGTTTTTTTTTTAGGTACTGGGGATTGAACTCAGGGGCGTTCTACTTCAGAGCTATACTCCCAGCCCTATTTTTTTTATTCTTTACTTTGAAACTGTGTCTCACTAAGTTTTGGAGTGCCTCACTAGGTAGCTGAGACTGGCCACGAAACCCGATGCTCCATTCTCAGGCTCCCAAATGCTGGGACTTCAAGCATGCAGCACCAAGCCCGCTCTTTGCTGTGTTTACAGGCTATCAGGCCTCTAAGCTGTGTCAGGAGAATCTCTGTCCTCTCTCGTCTGTGCCAGGAGGACCTTGGTCCTCCATCTGGTGTGTCAGGAGGATTTCTGTCATCTCTCATCTGTTTTAGGAGGATCTCGGGCCTCCCTTTCCTGTGTCGGGAAAATAATTGACCTCAGCTGTATCAGGAGCATCTCTGGCCTCTCTCCTGTGAGGATAAATAGCCTCTCTTTGCTGTGTCAGGAGAAAAATTGCCTCAGCTGTGTCAGCAGAATCTCTGGCCTCTCTCTCCTGCATCAGGTGGATAATTGGCCTCTCTCCTGTATCAAAAGGACCATTGGAATATCTGCAGTGTCAGGACAATCTCTGGCCTCTCTCTATTGAGTCCCAAGGACCCTTTTGCGTCTCTCCTGTATCAGGAAGGTCTCTGGCCTCTGTCTCTTTTATCAGGAGGATAATTGGCCTCTTTCTGCTGGGTGAGGGGAAGAATTGGCCTCAGCTGTGTCAGGAGAATCTCTGGCCTCTCTCCTGCATCAGGAGGATCATTGGCCTCTCTCTGCTATGTCAGGAGGATCAATGATCTCAGCTGTTTCAGGAGGATCTCGGGCCACTACTGTGTTTGGAGTATAAGCGGCCTTTCTCTTCAGGGTTTTGAGGATCTCCGGCTTCCCTTTGCGGTGTCACAATGACCTCTGGTCTCTTGCTGCAGTGTCCAGAGTCTCAGCTCTCCTTCTGCTGTGACACAGTGATCACTGCCGTTCGCTCCGCTCTCGGAAGGATGTGCGGTCCTTCCACATTCAGGAGGACGTGCTTTCTCTCTGCTGTGTCAGGAAGATCTCTGGCCTATCTTCATTTAGTCTGGAGGATAAGCAGCCATTTCTATACTGCACACCCTCCTGTAAGATCCTACACACACTCCTGTAACCATCCTGCACACCCTCGTATAAGATTACTGCACACCCTCCTGTAACCATCCTGCACACCCTCCTGTAACCATCCTACACACCCTCCTGTAAGTATCTTGCACACCCTCCTGTAACTATCCTGCACACCCTCCTGTAAAATCCTGCACACCTACCCGTATTCATCCTGCACACCCTCCTGTAAGAATCCTGCACACCCTCCTGTAAGAATCCTGCACACCATCCTGTAACCATCCTGCACACCATCCTGCACAGCATCCTCTAACTATCCTGCACAACGTCCTGTAAGAATCCTGCACACCCTCCTTTAACCATCCAGCACACCCTCCTGTAACCATCCTGCACACCCTCCTGTAACCATCCTGCACACCCTCCTGTGACCATTCCGCACACCATCCTGTAAGCATCCTGCACACCTCCTGTAACCCTCCTGGACACCTTCCTGTAACCATCTTGCACAACTTCCTGTAACCATCCAAAACACCATCCTGTACCCATCCCGCACACCATCCTGTAACCATCCTGCGCACCCTCTTGTAACTATACTGCACACCATCTTGTAACCATGCTGCACAGCATCAAGGCACCTTCCTTCACGCCATCCTGCATACCATCCTGTAACCATCGTTCACACCATCCTGCATACCATCCTCTAACTACCCACATGCCCTCCTGTAAAAATCCTGCACACCCTCCTGGAACTATGCTGCACACCCTCCTGAAAGAATCCTGCACACCCTCATGTAAAAATCCTGAACACCCTACTGTAAGATTCCTGCACACCCTCTTAACCATCCTGCACACCCTCCTGTAAGTATCCTGCACACCCTCCAGTAAGAATCTGTGCACACCCCCCCTTAACCATCCTGCCCACTACTGTAATCATGCTGCACACCCTCCTTTAAGAACCCTGCCCACCCTCCAGTAAGATTCCTGCACACAGTCCTGTAACCATCCTGCACATCCTCCTGTAACCATTCGGAACACCCTCCTGTAAACATCCTGGACACCCGCTTGTAACCATCTTGAACACCCTCCTGTAACCATCCTGCACACCCTCCTGTAAGAATCATGCACACATTCCTGTAAGATTCCTGCACACCCTCCTGTAACCATCCGGCAAACCTCCTGCAAACATCCCACACATCCTCCTGTAATCATCCTGCACACCCACCTGTAACCATCCTGCACACCCTCCTGAAAGAATCCTGCACACCCTCCAGTAAGAATCCTGAACACCCTCCTGTAAGATTCCTGCACACCCTCCTGTAACCATCCCGCACAACCTCCTGTAAACATCCCGCACACCCTCCTGTATACATCCCGCACACCCTCCTTTAAACATACTGCACACCCACCTGTAACCATCCTGCACACCCTCCTGTAACAATCCTGCACACCCTCCTATAACCATTCTTCACACCCTCCTGTAACCATCAAAACACCATCCTGTACCCATCCCGCACACCCTCCTGTAACCATCCTGCATACCCTCTTTAACTATATAGCACACCATCTTGTAAGCACCCTGCACAGCATCATGGCACCTTCCTTCACACCATCCTGTAACCATTTTTCACACCATCCTGAACACCATCCTCTAACTATCCTGCACACCAAACTGTAATCATTCTGCACACCCTCCTGTAAGAATCCTGCACACCCTTCTGTAACTATCCTGCACACCCTCCTGTAACTATCCCGCACACCCACCTGTAACCATCCTGCACACCCTCCTGTAAGAACCCTGCACACCCTCCTTTAACCATCCTGCATACCCTCCTGGAACCACCCTGCAAACACTCTCGTAACCATCCCTCACACCCACCTTTAAGAATCCTGCACACCCACCCGTAACCATCCTGCACACTCTCCTGTAAGAATCCCGCACACACTCCTGTAAGATTCCATCACACCCTTCTGTAACCATTCTGCACACCCTCCTGTAACCATTTCACACACCCTCCTGTAACCATCCTGCACACCCTCCTTTAAGAATCCTGCACACACCTGTAACTGTCCTGCACACCCTCCTGTAAGAATCCCGCACACCCTCCTGTAAGAATCCTGCACACCATCCTTTAACCATCCTTCACATCATCAGGCATATCATCCTTTAACTATCCTGCACATCTTCCTGTAAGAATCCTGCACACCCTCCTGTAAGCATTCTGCACACCTCCTGTAAGAATCCTGCACACCCTCCTGTAAGAATCCCACACACCCTCCTGTAAGAATCCTGCACACCATCCTGTAAGCATCCTGCACACCCTCCTGTAAGTATCCTGCACACCCTCCAGTAAGAATCCTGCACACCCACCCTTAACCATCCTGCCCACTCCTGTAACCATGCTGCACGCCCTCCTGTAAGAACCCTGCCCACGCTCCGGTAAGATTCCTGCACACAGTCCTGTAACCATCCTGCACACCCTCCTGTAACCATCCTGAACACACTCCTGTAACGATCCTGGACACCCGCTTGTAACCATCTTGAACACCCTCCTGTAACCATCCTGTACACCTCCTGTAAGAATCATGCACACACAAGTGTAAGATTCCTGCACACCCTCCTGTAACCATCCCAAATACCATCCTGTATCCATCCCGCACACCCTGCTGTAACCATCATGAACACCCTCCTGTAACCATCCTGCAACCCTCCTATAAGTATCCTTCACACCCTCCTGTAAGAATCCTGCACACCCTCCTGTAAGAATCCTGCACACCGTACTCTAAGAATCCTGCACACTCTCCTGTAAGAATCCTGCATACCCTCCTGTAAGAATCCTGCACACCCTCTTGTAAGAATCCTGCGCACCCTCCTGTAAGCATCCTGCACACCTCCTGTAACCCTCCTGGACACCCTCCTGTAACCATCTTACACACCTTCCTGTAACCATCCAAAACACCATCCTGTCCCATCCCGCACACCCACCTGTAACCATCCGTCACACCCTCCTGTAAGAATTCTGCACACCCTCTTGTAAAAATCCTGCACAACAACCTGTAACCATCCTTCACACCATCCTGCACACCATCCTCTAAGTATCCTGCACGCCCTCCTGTAAGAATCCTGCACACCCTCCGGTAACCATCATGCACACCCTCCTGGAAGTATCACGCACACGCTCCTGTAAGATTCCTGCACAAATTCCTTTAACCATCCCGCACACCCTCCTCTAAACATCCCACCTCCCTCCTGTAAGTATCCTGCACACCATCCTGTAATCATCCTGCACACCATCCTTTTACCATCCAGAACACCATCCTGTAGGACTACCTGCTGTGTCAGGAAAATCTCTGGCCTCTCTCTCCTGAGTCCCAAGGACCCTTTGACATCTGTCCTGTATCAGGAGGGTCTCTGGCCTTTCTCTCAAGAATCTGGAAAACAATTGGTCTCTCTCTCCTCTATCAGGAGGATCACTGGCCTCTCTCTGCTGTGTCAGAATGAACTCTGGCCTCCCTCTCCTGAGTCACAAGGATCCCTGGCCTCTCTCTGCTGTGTCAGGAAGATCTCTATCCTCTCTGTGCTGTGTTAGGAGGTTGTGTGGCCTCTATGCGGTGTCAGAGGGATCTTTGGTCTCTCTGTCATGTAACAGGAGGATAGTTGAGCCAGGCACGATGGCGCACCCTTGTAATCCCAGCATTTCGGAGGCTGAGGCAGGAGGATCTGGGTTTGTGGCCAGCCTCATCTACCTAGTGAGGTACTCCTCAACTTAGTGAGACCAGGTTTCAAAATAAAGAATAAAAAATAGGGCTGGGAGTATAGCTCAGAGGTATAATGCCCCTGAGTTCAATCCCCAGTACCGCAACAATCAAACAAGCAAACAAAAAACTAGGAGGACAATTGGCCACTCTCTGCTGTGTCAGGAAGATCTCTATCCTCTGTGTGCCGTGCTAAGAGGTTGTGCGGCCTCTGTGCTGTGTCACAGGGATCTTTGGCCTCTCTCTCATGTAACCAGAGGACAGTTGGCCTCTCACTCCTGTATCAGGAGGATCATTGCCCCTCTATGCTGTGTCAGGAAGATCTCTGGCCTCTCTCTACTGAGTCACAGGATCCATGGCCTCCCTCTCTCCTCTCTCAGGATAATTG
>PVLC010040269.1:0-13926 GCA_004027655.1 Graphiurus murinus
TTGTAATCCCAGCATTCGGGAGGCTGAGACCGGAGGATCCGGGTTCGCGGCCAGCCTCAGCTACCTAGTGAGGCACTCTGCAACTTAGTGAGACTCGGTTTCAAAATAAAGAATAAAAAATGGGGCTGGGGGTGTAGCTCGGAGGTAGAATGCCCCTGAGTTCAATCCCCAGTACCGCCAAAAAAAACCAAAAAAAAAATAAAATAAAATAAAATAAAACCTAAAGCAACTACTAACAAAGTATATAGTGATAATAATATTGCATCAAGAAATTCAGAATCATTATTTACCATACTTAAGAAAATCTAATAGCCCATAAATTATAAGATGCAGTCTTAATTTCAGAGACATGAAAATGAGGAAAATTTTGTACCCCAGAATCAATGAAAAATGGGAGATTTTTCTATACACACTGTGTAAAAAACACTGACATTAAAAATACATATGACATTACAAATAAATAAATGGCATCTCAAAGGACTTTCAAACTATTAAATTATACCAATAATCTAGTTATCTAACAATTTCCAATCTTCCCTGGTTTATTGCTATAAGTATTTAATACCACCCTTACAAATTTTACACACGCATGTGTATGATTTGGTATTTTTTACATTCTTTGTTCGGCTCAGAGACAGGCCAATTCTACAGGACACTACAAATTCTGGCAAGGCATGGGCCTGGGCACTGGTCCCCATTAATCCACTAAATGGGAACTCTGTGCCAGGGAAATAATACTTTTCTTGTGATACTCCAAAAACTGGCAATTTAAACTGCTAATGAGTACAAGTTTCAAGGAACTAATAGGGTAATATGATGGTACAAAAACAAAAGGCAAGCTGTGGGCCACCAGAGCTGCACTTGTGGATTTAATCACCACTCAACAGCCACTTGACCTCAGGGAAGTGACAAAGCTGAGTTCAAACACACATCCAAGAGGGTAACCAGGCCAGTCACATGCTAGCAACTACAGGAAAGCCACCTCCGTGGAGTGCTGCAGCTAGCCAGACTGCTCTGCCTGAACTGCAGGACCACAGAACTGCGTGGTAAGAAAAGGTAAGGAGCTCTGAGGAGCCCCAGTAGATGAAGGATTCACTCCAGAGCCTAACACTCATCATACCCTTGGGATCTTCCCTCTTGTTATTTCCCCTCAATCTCCATTTGCTGATCTTTATTTTCCCAAGACCCCTGTTCTTTGTCCAGCCTTCTTAGGATTATGTGAAATAGTAACTCTTTTTTTTTTTTTTTCTTATACTGAATGTTGAACCCAGAGGCATTCTACCTCCAAACTACACTCTCATCCTCAATAAGCAGCTGAGGCTGATTTCGAACCTGTTAATAGCTGGGTGTGATGGTGCACATTTGTAATCCCAGTACTGAGACAGGAGGATTACGGGTTCACGACCAGCCTCATCTACTTAGTGAGGCCCTCTGCAACTTAGTAAGACCCTGTTTCAAAATAAAGAATAAAAAATAGGGCTGGGTGTATAGCTCAGAGGTAGAATGCCCCTGGGTTCAATCCCCAGTACTGCAAAAAGAAGAAAAAATAAAACTAGAATTAAAATACCTGGCAATAACAGCATGTAAACAGCATATAGAGTTCTAAGGAGATTATAAATTATTAACTTTACACTTGGCAAGTTAAGAAGGCATACTACAACTTCTAGGCTAAGCAGCAAAGGAATGGACTTCAAAATGACCAAACTGACAGGAGGAATCAAAACTAAAATCAGAAAAATAATCAATCCAATAAGATGAGTGGGTTGGAATGCAGCTCTATGGTAGACCACTTGCCTAGCATGTAAAAGGCCCCAGGTACCATCCCTAGATGAATGAATGAATGAATGAATGAATGACAAAAAAGATGAGAAAAGAAACAGAAAAACTATTAGAAATACAAACTGCAAAATATCCAAATAGGAAAAATCTAAATTTAGTGATTTTTGCTGTGGTAGGAAAACAAGCCCACAATATTTTGCAGTTCCTTCTATCAAGAAAGGCAGTCTAAGCCAGGTGTGGTGGCGCATGCCTGTAATCCCAGCATTTGGGAGGTTGAGACCAGAGGATCTGGGTTCTCGGCCAGCCTCAGCTACCTAGTGAGGCACTCCACAACTTAGTGAGACCCTGTTTCAAAATAAAGAATAAAAAATAGGGCTGGGGGTATAGCTTGGAGGTAGAGTGCCTCTGAGTTCAATCCCCAGCCCAGTACGGCAAAAAAAAAGAAAGAAAGAAAGGCAGTCTAAAGCCAAGCGTGGTGTTGCACGCTTGTAAACCTAGTACTTGGGAGGCTGTGACTGGAGGATCCGGGTTTGCTGCCAACCTCAGCTACTTAGTGAGGCTCTCCACAACTTAGTGAGAGACCTGTTTCAAAATAAAGAATAAAAAATAGGACTGGGGGTGTAGCTTGGAGGTAGAATGCCCCTGAGTTTAATCCCCAGTACTGCAAAAAAAAAATAAAAAATTAGGACTGGGGGCGTAGGCCAGAGGTAGAATGCCCCTGGATTCAATTCCCAATACCACACACACACACACACAAACACACACACAAAATAGGACTGGGGGCGTAGGCCAGAGGTAGAATGCCCCTGGGTTTAATCCCCAGTACCGCAAAAAAAAAAAAAAAAAAAAAAAAAAGAGGACTGGGGGCGTAGGCCAGAGGTAGAATGCCCCTGGATTCAATCCCCAGTAACACACACACACACACACACACACACACACACACACACACACACAAAGAGTCATAGATATCACAGCTATTTTAGCCACCTCAGCTAAGGCCTCAGACATGTGAGTTACATCATTTGGGATGAGCTCAGTCCCCAAATGACCTGCAAGTCAAATGCAGCAAGATGAGTGAACCTGCCAGTTGTGGTGGTGGTGCACACCTGCATACCTGTAATCTCAGCTACCTGAGAGGGTGAGACAGGAAGACCTCAAGTTGAAGATTAACTTGGACAACTCAACAAAAGCCTGACTTAAAATATTTTAAGATTAAATTATAGCTCAGTGGAAAAGCCCTCCTGGGTTCAATCCCCAGTAGAAAGAAGGAAACAAGGAAAGGAAAAAGGGGGAGAAAGAGAGAGCGATAAAAAGAGAAAAAGGAGGGAGAGAAGGAAGGGCAGGAGCCGGGCGTGGTGGCGCACGCTTGTAACCCCAGCATTTGGGAGGCTGAGACCGGAGGATCTGGGTTCTCGGCCAGCCTCAGCTACCTAGTGAGGCACTCCACAACTTAGTGAGACCCTGTTTCAAAATAAAGAATAAAAAATAGGGCTGGGGCTACAGCTCGGAGGTAGAATGCCCCTGAGTTCAATCCCCAGTACCGCAAAAAAAAAAAAAAAAAAGAATATATAACAACTGAAGGTAAAGGTAAGCCGGGCATGGTGGCGCACACTTTTTTTTTTTTTTTTTTTTTTTGCGGTACTGGGGATTGAACTCAGTGGCATTCTACCTCCGAGCTACACCCTCAGCCCTATTTCACTAAGTTGTGGAGTGCCTCACTAGGTAGCTGAGGCTGGCCTCGAACCCGGATCCTCCGGTCTCAGCCTCCTGAATGCTGGGATTACAAGCGTGCGCCACCACACCCGGCTGGCACACACTTGTAATCCCAGTACTTGGGAGGCTGTGACAGGAGGATCACAGGTGCGCAGCAAGCCTCATCTACTTGGTGAGGTCCTCTGCAACTTAGTGAGACCCTGTTTCAAAATAAAGAATAAAAAATAAAGAATAAATAGGGCTGGGGGTGTAGCTTGGAGATAGAATGTCCCTGACTTCAATCCCCAGTACCAGGAGGAGGAGGAGGACGACGACAACGAAGTAAAGGTATAAAAAGTGATATACTAGACAAATCCTTACAAAAAGAAGCTGGTATTACTATATATTTAATACAGGCAATATAGACTTTAAGGAAAGAAAAATGGACTAAAGATAAAAGAGTCATTAGATAATTATATGTTGTTCAATTAAGCACAAAAATAAGAAGTCTAAATTTTTATGCAGTCTAATGAACATAATATACTTCAACTATAAGGCACATTTTTTCACATTTTAACATTTCTGAAATCAACTGTGATATATGCATGTCATTGCCTACATATCTGTGAATTTGCTTATTATTACTAGAGGCATAACTGAACAATTGCTACTCTTTGATGTTTCAGTCAAAAACTAAGTTTGATAACAAACTGAAGAATGAATATAAGTTTAGTCATAGTTTCTCACCATACAAACTGCAGAATTTAAAAACACTGCTGCAGAAAACACAAACATCAACTACACTGAGTAGAAAAGTATAAGAGCAGGACTCTGAAAAGGTCTTAGAAACACCTTGACCAAGTTCTTTTACTAACATTTTACTTCCTGTGTGTGTGTGTGTGTGTGTGTGTGTGTGTGTGTGTGTGTGTTGCTGGGGATCAAGCCTAGGGCCTTGCGCATACTACACAAGCACTTCACCACTGCTATATCCCCCACCCCAGTACTTTATTTTTTATATGTATGCATAATAGTAAATGTTATTTAAAAAATAAAATCAATATAAGCAAAAAGATCTGAGAAGAAATCATTGAGTCTACTTTAATTGCCAAGATTTTCTCTCTCTCTTTTTTTTTTTTTGCGGTACTGGAGATTGAACTCAGGGGCATTCTACCTCAGAGCTATACCCCCAGCCCTATTTTTTATTGTTTATTTTAAAACAGGGTCTAAGTTGCAGAGTGCCTCACTAGGTAGCTGAGGCTGGCCTTGAACCTGGATCCTCCAGTCTCAGCCTCCCAAATGCTGGGATCACAAGCATGCGCCACCATGCCCGGCAGATTTTCTCTCTTAATGGAACCTAAAATAATGATGCTCTTTACAATTGATGGGAGATGGATTCAAAGGGATCACTGCACCTAATGCTGTGAAATATACATTCTTTTCAAGCACACATGGAACTTTTATGCAAAATGACTGCATACTGGTCCATTAAAAAAAATCTTGGGCTGGAGATGTAGCTCAGTGGTAGAGTGCTTGCCTAAATATACACAATTGCAGGGGGAGGAGTCAATAAAACCTTACTAAATGTGAGGTACTGAGTTTAGAGAAGGGGAGAAAAAAATCTTAGGAAATTTGAAAGGATTGAAGTGGCTTTGCTCAATCTTGCAGGGGCCTTACTATAAAGGAATGAAGAGATTGATGTTGGTCAAAAGGTACAAGTTTCAGAGAGGAGATGATAAAGCCGGGCGTGGTGGGGCACGCTTGTAATCCCAGCATTCGGGAGGCTGAGACTGGAGGATCCGGGTTCGAGGCCAGCCTCAGCTACCTAGTGAGGCACTCCGCAACTTAGTGAGACCCGGTTTCAAAATAAAAAATAAAAAATAGGGCTGGGGGTATAGCTCAGAGGTAGAATGCCTCTGAGTTCAATCCCCAGTACTGCAAAAAAAAAAAAAAGAGAGAGGAGATGATAGGTTTAAGAGCTCTAAATACAGCCAGTGACCCTAGTTGTTAAAAATACATTGCATATTTCAACATAGATAATATTCTCAAAAAAAGATAAGCATGTGAGATTATGGATATGTTTAATGGCTTGATTTTATCGCTTCACAATAAACATATACCAAAACATCACATTGTACACTGTAAATATACAGTTGGGGGGAGGGGTCAATTACCAAAACTGAAAAGGGGGAAAAAAAAGCTTAATATTACATTCCCAGATGTTGTTACAAGTAGGCTTCTAGAGATGAATTTGGCTCTACCAACTGGATGCAGGGCACAAGACCAGAGAAGTGAAACAGAAACCCCACCCTGCTCTTTTAAACGTGCTGCTTCTCAGTTGGCCAGCTAGGCCGTGAATGGTGGGGATTTTCTGAACAGCATTCTACCTAGTGTTCACTCTCTAGATTCCTACGAATTGAGAGTCCACTTCAGCAGTGGCAGCTTCCCAATTCACATTCTGTGGATCTGTCACCATCAATACTGGGAACTGGTATGAAGCAGTATGGTTCCACAGGTCTCAGAAGACAAAGGAATTCCTGTAGTGACTCAATTCTGGAGTCCTAGGGTGGAGCCTCCACTCTGAGCCTTCCCAGAACTGCGGCAAGCACCCCTTTCTCCATATCATATCATCCCTTCCTGCTCAAAATGCTCAGAGTGCCTTATGTTTCTTGGAACTCTTACTGAAAGAACTGGTATCATAAAGACCATATTCTCTGACCACAGAATAATAAAGTTAGAAATTGGTAACAAAACAGTGACTAGAAAACCCATTTGTTTAGAAATTAAATAAAGAAACGTGATTCTAAAAGTACATTAAGTGAAATAAGGCAAACACAGAAAGACAAATAGCACATGTTCTCTCTCATATGTGAAAGCTAAAATTTTTTATCTCAAAGTAGAAAAGAATAGAATGGTAATTACTAGAAGCTAGGAAGGGGAGAGGGACAGAGAGTTAGATAATGCATTACCCCAAAACATGGCTAGTCAGAGGCCAAGGCAGGAAAATCACAAGTTCAAAACTTGCCTGGTAACTTTACAAGACCGTCTCTCAAAATGAATGAGAATGAATGAGTGAATGAATGGCTGGGAGTGTAGCACACTAGTACAGCACCCCTGCGTTCACTTCTTAGTACAGGGGGACAAGGGGAGACCACACACAACCAGGAGAAATGAGTTCTAGTGTTCTACAGCACAGTGAGGCGATCACAATTCACAATAACCTATTACATCTTTAGTGAGAAAAAAAAAAAAAAAAAAGGCTCCAAACATTAAGAAATGATAAAGAGGGCCGGGTGTGGTGGCGCACGCTTGTAATCCCAGGATTCGGGAGGCTGAGACCGGAGGATCCGGGTTCGAGGCCAGCCTCAGCTGCCTAGTGAGGCACTCCGCAACTTAGTGAGACTCGGTTTCAAAATAAAGAATAAAAAATGGGGCTGGGGGTGTAGCTCGGAGGTAGAATGCCCCTGAGTTCAATCCCCAGTACCGCAAAAAAAAAAAAAAAAAAAAGAAATGATAAAGAGCCAGGTATTTCAGTGCAGGCCTATAAGCCCAGTACTTGGGGGCAGAGACAGGAGGATCACACATTCAAAGCGAGTCTAAACAATGTAGCAAGGCTCTCGGTAACCTAGCTAGACCCTGTTTCAAAATAAAAAATAAAAAGGGCTGGGTCTATAGCTAAGAGATAGAATGACCCTTGGTTCAAGCCCTGGTACAAGAAAGAAAGGTGGGGGGGAGGGTGAGAAGGGGAGATGGCAGTGCTAATTGTCCTGATTTGATTAGATCAGTGCATATTCTATATATGTATTGAAACTTCACACCATGCCCCATACACATGTACAATTATTACATGTTAATAAAAAAGAAAAAATTAAATAGAAACCTCACAGTTATAAATGTCTTTGGTCAAAGAGATCATAATGGCCAGGCGTGGTGGCGCACACTTGTGATCCCAGTACTTGGAAGGCAGAGATTGGAGGAACACAGGTTTGCAGCCAGCCTCAGCTACTTAGTGAGGCCCTCTGCAACTTAGTGAGACCCTGTTTCAAAATAAAGAATAAAAAATAGGACTAGGGGTGTAGCTCAGAGGTAGAATGCCCCTGGGTTCAATCTCCAGTCTTTGAAAAAAAAAAAAAAAGAGAGAGAGAGAGAGAGAGAGAGAGAGAGAGAGAGAGAGATCATAATGTAAATTAGAAAATGCCAAAATACCCTGGTAGTCAATGATGGGTTCAATTTTCTCAGGGCAATATCAACCTAAGACAGGGCTCATTGAATGACTCATCGAGACCCTATGACGGGTAAGAGTATGTACCTGGTAGGAAACGACCTAGACAGGCACAGTCCTTCATGCATTTTAAAATAAAAACGGAGGAGTTGTGGGAGCCCAGCTGGGCCCTTTCCCCCCTGGCAGTTGCTCATATATGAGTAATTATACTAATTCATCTGCTATGGATACTTTGGCAACTCGATGTCTGGAGATTGCTCCTAGGATGCGTAGATGAAAGACCCTCCTACTTCTTAGAAAGTAAATATATGACTCTAAAGGTTTATGGTCTTATGACTCTAGAAAATTTGCTTGACCGGGCTATGGTTGGAATGTGAGCTATACGTGGAAAATGAAGACGTGGTGCTAATTGTGCTCTGACAATGAATGATATGTCGTAAATGTATACATAACCCTGTTGTACTCAAGAAATGTATAAAAAAATCCGTGATGAATTAAAAAAAAAAAAAGAAAAGAAAAGAAAATGCCAAAATAAGCCAGGGCATGGTGGCGTACACCTGTAATCCCAGTACTTGGGAGGCTGAGACAGGAGGATTACAGGTTCAAGGACAGCCTCAGCAAGTAGTGAGGCTCTCATCAACCTTTCAAGACCCTGTTTCCAAATAAAAATAAAATAGGGCTGGGGATATAGCTCGGATGCAGAATACCCCTGAGTTCAATCCCTGGTGCCACACACACACAAAAAAAGTCAAAATGATGACATAAAAATACTACATATTAATGCCTGTGGGCTACCATCACATCAATACTTATAAAAATCAAACTTAATACGCTTACTTTTGAAAATAAGCTGATTGCTCACCTTTAAAAATTAGAAAAACAGTTTATACCCAAAATAGAAAGTAAATTTTTTAAATGCAATAAAGCCACTTTGGGCAAAAAGCTTGTCAGTTTTTCAAAAACTTAAACGTAGGATCAGCAATTCCACTCCAAGGTATATATACCCAGAAGAAGTAAAAACATATATTTACCTAAAAACTTGTACATAAATATTCAAAATAGGGGTATTCATAATAGCCCAAAGAGGTAAAAACATCTCAAATGTCCATTAACAGATGAGTGAATGAACAAAATGTGTCCCATATATACTTTATAATGGAATAGCATTTCTTAATACAAAATTGGTTTTTGAAGATGAAAAATTACTAAAGAAATATGAACATTTATAAAACAAGCATTATTAACTATTCTATGACACCTTTGAACGCAACTATTGTTAGTCTTCTACCTTAGGTAGTTAAATGTAACGGTTATGAATTTTAGCACATTACAAAGATGATGGATAAAATGAGCAATAAACTAGGAATTAAAGCAGTCATTGTGAGTTTTTAAATAACTTCTTTGTCTTTACATAGTGTTGCATGTAAGAAAAAAAAAATGTGATGTTGCAATCCTTCTCAAATTAGCTTTTCAGACTCATATATAAACATCCTCTTGACAACCAACAGCCCAACCCACAATTTTTGCTCTTCCTGTTTGGTGATGCAGCCAATCACCAACAAGCAACAGAAGAACCATTGCATTGGTGTGTGTCTTACTGAATACAGTGGTAAAGGGCAGTTTATTGGGTTCCATCCAGCAAAACTAAACAGAAGAGCCAAGGACTTAGCCAGCCCCTGGAATCCATATCAAAACTGTTTCACTGAAGCCATTGGTTTTAGCTCATTTTCCTTATAGTTTCTTACGTGTTTTATAGGCCTTTTCCACCAGAATCACTCAGAAGTACTTATCAAAAATAGAGTTCCTAGGCTCTATGCCATGCCTACCAAATCAGAACTCCTGGGTATGAAGCCTAGTATTGTGAATTTTAATCAGCTTCTCAAATGATTCTGTTGAACACTGAAATTGCAGAACCATTGCTAAAATGTGGCAATGAATATATAAGTCCTTAATTTATGAAGTTGTGACAAGATAATACAGAGACAGTGTGACACAATGGCTAAGAGACCGAATCCTGTAGTCACACTACCTCTTTCAAATCTTTTCTCTCATTCTTGTTAGCTGTGAGACCTTGGGCAACTTACTCAACCCCATTGTGCCTCAGTTCCCTCACATGTAAACAGTACATATATAAATAGTATTGTCTTATTTATACAAGTCTCAAAATCTCTTCTTGAATGTTACTTGAGATCTCAAATTAAGTATTAAATATTAAAGCAAGAAGATCTTAAAAGATACATATTTTTAGTTCAAACATGAAAACAATGAGCCACGCATGATGATACATGCCTGTAATCTCAGTACTTGGGAGACTGAGACAGGAGGATCGCAGGTGCGAGAACAAACTCAGCATGTAGTGAGACTCATCAACCTAGAGACACCTTGTTTTAAGATTAAAAATAAAATAGGGCTAGGGGTATAGCTCAGAAGTAGAATGCCCCAGCACCCCTCCACACACACATATACCAAAACAAACAAAAAAAACCCAACAATGGACATTGAGACTTTCTACCCTAGGTAACTAAAAGATCAAAATGAATATTTTTTTATATTAAATCTGATTAATTGGTCCTTTTCCTGTCCAGAAGTTGAAGTTGGAGGAGGAAGAGTACAGCTTCACAAACACACATGAATAAACACCATGTAATGACACTTTGGAAGACAGTTTGGTAGTCTTATGCAAAACTAAACATAGTCTTAGAATATGATCCAGTAATTGTACTCCTAGGAAGTTACCCAATTGAATTAAAAATTATGTCTTCATGAAAATTTGCCAATGAACATTAGCAATTTTATCACAATTGTCAAAAACTAGAAGCAACATGTTGTCCTTTATTTATTTTATTTATTTATATTTATTTATTTATTTATTTATTTATTTATTTGTAGTACTGGGGATGGAACCCGGGGGCATTCTACCTCCGAGCTACAGCCCCAGCCCTACTTTTTTTTTTTTTCTTTATTTTGAAACAGGGTGTCACTAAGTTGCAGAGTGCCTCACTAGGTAGCTGAGGCTGGCTGCGAACCTGAATCCTCCAGTCTCAGCCTCCCAAATGCTGGGATTACAAGCGTGAGCCACCATGCCCAGTTTCATGTTGTCCTTTAGTAGGTGAATGGATAAAGAAACTGATAACATGATTCATACAATGGACTATTTTCAGTGGTAAATGAGATATGAAGCTAAGAAAAGAAATGGAGAAACCTTAAGAGCACATTTCTAAGTGAAAGAAGCCAACTTGAAAAAGCTACATACTATACTATTTCAACTACAAAACATCTTGGAAAAGGCAGCAAAACTCTGGAGACAGTAAAAGGCTCAGTAGTTGCCAGGGGTTGAGGTGCCTATGGGAAGGATGAGTAGGGAGAATACTTAGGACTCTCAATGCAGTGAAACTATTCTGTATGACACTATAATAGTCACTAAATGGATACATTTGTCAAACTCCACAGAACTATATATCCCAAAGAATATAGCCTATTGTAAACTTTAGTTAATAATAATGTGTCAATATTGGCTCATCAATTTTAACAAATTTATCATATTAATATAAGATGTTAATAATAGAGAAACTAAGTCTAGCCTAGTGGTGCAAGCCTGTATTCCCAGCCACTTCAAAAGGCAAAGCAGGGGGATGGCTTGAGCATAATAGGGAAACTATGAGGTAGAGGAGAGCAGATGGGATCTCCGTACTATCTGCTCAATTGTTATGTAAATCTAAATCTGTTTCAAAAAATAAAGTCTATTAATAATGTCTTAAAAATAGGGATAATGGCATCCAAAGCTACCAAATAATTCTCTCTCTAAAATAACTTTGTGAAAGTTGTCACCAACAATTTAATCAACCCAAACTTCCAACTTGTCCTCGTGAAGAACCGATAGAAGATGAATAGTTATTTATCAGATTCAAATAAGATTTTCAACCATGTTGTCAGGAAAATGTCACCTAACATTTAAGATTTTATTCTTTACATTGAAGTTATCTGCAAACACTTGGCCCCTGAGAACTTCATTCAAGTGGGAAAATGAAAAGATTTTTTATAACCAATGTGCTATATCTATACGTGAATTTTGGCTAAAAATGCATTAAATCTGAATGAGTAATTGTGTTATTGGTGTCTCCAAAAGAAGCCCTCTGTCGGTCCTTCTTCTCCGACTAATTTCATGGCTCTGATGAATTCTGACACAACCTCACATACCATCTAGAGCAGCAGTCCCCAGGTCTAGGAAAACAGCAATTCTTCTACACCCTTAATAACTGTACCTTTCAAAAAGGAAATGGTAAAAAAAAAAAAAAAAAAAAAAGGAAATGGTTCTGCACAACTGTTGACACTGGTAGATCAATTACACTTAAATATGCTTTAACAGCACCAAATAAAGTGGGGGAGCAATAACTTAATTTTCTGTAAAACTTGAAGTCTTAGCCGGGCATGGTGGTGCACGCTTGTAATCCCAGCACTTGGGAGACTGAGACCAGAGGATCTAGGTTCGCGGCCAGCCTCAGCTACCTAGTGAGGCATTCCACAATTTAGTGAGACCCTGTTTCAAAATAAAGAATAAAAAATAGGACTGGGGAAAAAAAAATAGGGCTGGGGGTGTAGCTCAGAGGTAGAATGCCCCTGAGTTCAAACCCCAGTACTGAAAAAAAACAAACAAAAAAGCAAACAAACAAACAAAAAAAAAACTTGAAGTCTTCAATTTGACATTTGATTATAAAATGGACAAAATAAATATTCTGGAATTTCTTCTCAACTTCCTTTCCAAGTAAAATTTTGGCAGAACTTATTAAAACCTAGATCAAATCATGTCTCTTCCCTGCTTAAAACACATATGGCTTCCCACTGGGCTCAGACTAAAATCCAACCTCCTCGCCTGGATCTCTAGGACCCTCCTGCTCCTATCCAGACACTGTCCTTTCCCCTCTGGTGTCCCGCTGGCTTCCTCCTTCCCTTCAGACTTCAGCTCCCAGTGGCCTGCCCTGATCACCCTGTCTAAAGGATCCCAGCTTCTTGCACAATCACTTTCTGTAAGACAACACTGCTTTATTTTTCACAGCACTTATCATTATCAAAAGTGTTTTGGAAGCAGTACAGAATAAAGTTTAAAACGCACATGCTCTGGAGTCACACCACTGGGTTTCGCTCCTGGCTCTGCCACTTAAACAGCTGTGTGAGACCAGATACATGCATTTCAGTTTTCTCATCAAAAAAAATTTTTTTTAATTTTTAAATTGTGTTTAAAGAAAAGCACATCATGTAAGATGTAACCATTTTCTAGCAGTACAGTTTGGTAAAGTACATTGATATCATGTGCAACCATCACCAATATCCATCTCCAAAACTTTTAATCTCACAAAATTGGAACTCTGTCCCCATTAAACGATAACTTCTGCTGGGTGGGGTGGCACATGCTTCTAATCCCAGCATTTGGGAGGCTGAGACCAGAGGATCCGGGTTCGAGGCCAACCTCAGCTACCCAGTGAGGCACTCCACAACTTAGTGAGACCCTATTTCAAAATAAAGAATAAAAAATAGGGCTGGGGATGTAGCTCAGGGGTTGAATGCCCCTGAGTTCAATCCCCAGTACCACACACAAAACAAAAACAAAAACAAAAAACTTCCCTGTTCTCTCTCCTTTCAACTCCTAGGAACCACCATTTAACTTTTTGTCTGTATGAATTTGACTACTTTAAGATACCTCATGTATTGTAAGTGGAATCCTATAGTATTTGCTTTTCTTCTGACTGGCTTACTTCACTCAGCATATCAATGACCTCAAGGTTCGTCCAAATTGCAGCATGTGATACAACATACTTCCATTTAAAGGCTGAACAGTATTCCATTGTACAGATATACATTTTGTTTATTCATCTGTCCATGGAAACTTGAGTTGCTTCTACCTCTCAGCTATTGTGAAGGATCATATGGTAGTTTTAGTTTCAATTTCTCAAGGAACCTCCACCGTATTTTCCATTGCAGCTGTGCCATTTTACACAACAGTGCACAAGGGCTCCAATTTTACCATCTTAAATAGCAATAATAAGCCGGGCGTGGTGGCGCACGCTTGTAATCCCAGCATTCGGGAGGCTGAGACCGGAGGATCCAGGTTCGCGGCCAGCCTCAGCTCCCTAGTGAGGCATTCCACAACTTAGTGAGACCCGGTTTCAAATAAAGAATAAAAAAATAGGGCTGGGGGTTTGGCTCGGAGGTAGAACGCCCCTGAGTTCAATCCCTAGTAC